>BMAC01000565.1:413648-427526 GCA_014905375.1 Phtheirospermum japonicum | reverse complement strand
CAAAAGTACTAAATTTCTGGACAGAATTAGGAATCACGCGTCTAGCATTTCAAGTCCAATCATCCTTAGATTTTGCACGTGTGTGTGTGTGTTTTTTCTTTTATTTTGTTTGCTTCTTCAAATTTAGTTATTTATTTTAATTATTCATTTGATAACATTATATTCTTTTTTATTACTTAAAATTATAAGTATTTATTTTTTGTATGTATATACTATAATAAATTTTGAATTGAAACAAGATATAGAATAATAATTTTGGGAATTTTATTTTATTTGATTTTTTATATGGTTTTGAATTGAAATAAGATATTAGAATAATAGTTTTATTTATTTTTTAATATATAAAGAGAGAGTGTATGTGTATGTGTATATGTATGTGTACTTTATTAATTTTGAATTTAAATAAGATATTAGAATAATATCTTAGTCTAATATTATGTTAATTTAAATGTATTATCGGATAATGTTATTAAATCTATTGTGTTTAATTAAAATAATGTATCTGATAATGTATTGATCTAAATTCAAGATACTTCAAGTTTTTAGGGTTAACAACTTTTATACCTAGGGTTATTCGGTCATATTATGGGCTTGGATTCGAATCTTCTGTTGGGCTTATCCGATTTTAAATCGGACTCAAAACAACTGAGCCTCGCAATTGTTAAGTGGACTCAAAATTAATTATGGTTTGGGTTTTATTTAATCAATTAAATGGGTTTTAAATTGGTTGAATTTGATTAATTCTATTATCATATATTTCTAAATTATTTTTATTTATTTTGAATTTATAATTAAATTTTTATATTTTTAATATTTATCGATTGTGTTTAAATTAAATCGATTATGCGTTATTGTATGTATTTCAATTTTTAATTTCAATTTCCATAGGTGCAGATTAATCTGTTTTTGTTTATATATTTGAATATCTAATATAATGTAATGTATTTTATCAAATGAGTTTATTATTTATTTGTATTTAATTTAAATATTATACATGGTACTGCATACATTTAATTCTTTTTTAATATCAATATCTATTAATGTAGATTAATTTGATTTTATTATTTTATGAATAATAAATTTATTTCGAATTGTTTGTAGTTGTAAAATTATATTACGAGATTTTCAATCTTTTTTATCAAATGTGTTAGAATTCAATGTATTATCAATATGATTTAGTTGTAATTACATAAATTTATATTACTAAGTAAATATTTTATAAAGTACATATATATTTATATATTTGATAAAGGACTCTATTTAACATTTCTCCGTATTTTTTGTTGACTTCTTAGATTTTAGTTTTTTCTTTAAATAATTTTTGGAATGCTTCATATGTGTTTTCTTTATTTAATGGTACAAGTACTATTCTCATAAAAGAAACATATATGTATGTATGTATGTTTCATTAATTTTTAAGTACTTTGTTCACATATTAATGTAGATTAATTTAATTTAATATATAATATTTCATTAATCGTAGAGTAAATTCAATTTGTTTGCAGTCGTAATTTGAAGTGCAAAGCTCATTAATTTTATACATATGTGTATGTATGTATATACTTTATTAATTTTTTAATTGAAATACGATATTAATAATATCTTATTATATTATTATGTAATTTAAATGTATTTAAATGTATTATCTGGTAATGTTATTAAATCTATTGTGTTTAATTAAAACCATGCATCTGGTAATGTATAAATTTGAGATTTTTATTTTAATTTTCATTCACGTAGATTAGTTTAATTTACCTTATTCATTTTTTTTTTATGAATGAATTGTGCGTAATTGTAAATTTAGATTATGAGATTATTAAAATAAAATTAAATTCGAGGGTGGGAATGAATTTTTAAGTAATTTGCACACACCTTAATTCTTGAATGGTGTAAAGTGTTTTGGGGTGTCGAGTCACGGATTGCATCTAAAGGTTGGGACTCTTGTTATGTTATTGAGAAACATAGACCACTCCATATGATTATGTAACAGGTGGAGATTGGTTATTACAAGACTTTCAACGCACGTCCTTGAATGCAAACTTCTAACTGGTGTAAAGGCAAGTGAAAAGGTGTTGCTTCCCCATATGAGTCTAATGCCTTCTAACGTTAGGATACCTTTCAAGTCTCAACGAAGGCAATTTTCACTCATGATTTCATATGCGACGATGATAAACAAGAGTCAGGTTCAATCACTTTCGAACGTCGGCCTTTATCTGAAAAATCTCGTGTTCAGTCATGGTTAGTTATATGTTGCTGTGTCGCGTGTCAACCATCAAAAGGGTTTGAAGATATTAGTTTGTGTTGATGACGATTCGAAATCAAACATGACCAATAATGTAATGTACAAAGAAGTATTCAATAACGTATAATTTTAACATTCATATATATATATATATATATTGTAAATTCGATTTATGTAGTGTGAATTTCTTAGTTATTTCTTTTCATCTCTATATCTCTGTTTATTTATATTTCCACATAGTAAATAATAATAAAAGTAATATTAATATAATTTATATTTTTATATTTTAACTTTCTACCCCGTGCATCGCATAGGTATAAAAAAAACTAGTTTTAAAATAAAAACAAAAAAATCTTACTATTTATACCCCAAATTAATTTTGAATACTAGGATTAGGAATTTCAACAACCGTCTAAGCCCATTTCCCCATTTGTTTTAATTGTACACTACATGTTACGTACAACACTGAACCAAATATTCAAAATCTTCCTGCCTAATTCTCTCTTCTCCTTATTTCTCAAATAATAATAATAATAACAATCCCTCTTATTTTCGATTTCAATGCATCTTTATATAATTTTTTTTTATATATATATATATATAGAGGGTTGGGTTCAAATGAGAACCCAATCCTTATATAAATTTAAGGTCAGAATTAGTGCAGGTTACGGGTTTTCCAATTTTATATATATATATATATATATATATATATATATATATATATAATTTAACAAATTATTTAACTCGTTCATTTCCATTTACCGAGCTCAACTCGAATATCCAACCACCCCACAAATAATTGCTTTCATATTTTAAAACCGAATCATACAGTGAACATTGGGTCATTGATCTGACCAATCGGTACAGCATTTATTATAAAATCGAGTTATTTTGACTGATTTTATTCAACATGTTGCAAAGAATATTTTTGACTAGTTTTCAACATGTAGGGTGTTGCAACGAATTTCTTGGCCTTTTTTTTTGACCTAAAAGGGAAAAAATAAACTTGGAGCAAGAGAGCACGCAAATTAAGGTAAGCAACTATAGATACAAACAAAATTTCTTTTTCGTGTCCGCATAGAGTATTATAATCTAGAGGATATTTTTCATCCCAGCAAAAAATAATTGAAGTATATGTTAGGTTAAAATTTTATATCAGTAAATTATAATATAAAAATTAATATATTATAATAAAAAATTAATACATTATAGTATCAATATATCTATTGCAAAAAACGAAATCGTGTCATAATAAGGTTTGAATTATAAATTCTTTCAATTGAATGTTTTAACTTTTAAAAAGTTCCAATTGAGAACTCATATTTACATTTTGATTTCCACTTGAAGGCTTTAATTTTCAAAAAGTTCTAATTTAGGGCTCATATTTATATTTTGATTCTCACTTGAAGGCCTCTGTTAACCTTGGTTAAGTAAAACGCTGATGGCACAAATAATCTCAAAAGCCTGCAAATTTTATCTTCTTTTTTTTTTTCTCATGGATTTTATATTGTCAAATACCATCAATAAATTTTAAAAAAAAATTAGTTTAACATTGGGTTGAGATTAATTGACACGTCAACAAACTTACATAACTATGATTTAACTCGTATTCATAGCAACTAGTTTAATAGAGTCCTTTTTTRRRWTTTTTTTTTTTTTTTTTGGTATTTGACAATATAAAGTCCATGCAAAGAAAAAAAACGAAAAAAATTGCAGGCTTTTGGGATTAGTTATGCCATCAGCGTTTTACTTAACCAGGGTTAACAGAGGCCTTCAAGTGGGAATCAAAATGTAAATATGAGTCCTCAATTGAAACTTTTTGAATATTAGAACCTTCAATTGAGAATTTAAAACTCAGGCCTTATTGTGACATGATTTCATTAAATCGGGCCCTCTTATGGAATTTCCCTACAAAAACCAACACATCATAGTATGAGTAAGAGATTTATGAAAAATTAACACTTTCAAATATAAAAATCAATACATCAAAGTACAAAAACCAGTACATTATAGTATTGGGTCAGATGGCCTAATGAGTCATAATCCGTTAATCTAGTCTAACACAAGTATTTGTCAATACAATATTAGCTCATTCATAAATACAATACTTAATCGCCTCAATATTATTCTAATTAAAAACTGATAGAAAAGGTGTGAACACATAAAAAATGTAAATATGATCTTATTTATATTTCAATATTTGATGATGATAATAATAGTGTATAATGCACACATATATACGGTGCCTAAGAAAATAATGAAAAAACCCTGAAAGTCTTGAAAACGATTTGTAACTTTTTTGAACATTACTAAACAGTTTAAAAGAGATTATTGAGATACAATAATTTTATAAGCATTTTCAAAAAACTCAACCAACTAGGGCCTATGTGGACAGTGCTTTCAAACTTCGTTTATAGTGCTTTAGAAATACATATTATTTTACAGTGCTTTTGAAGGCTTTTGAAGGATGCGTGCAGTTCTTGTTGGCGTATCAATTTGTATTGCTATGTATTGTGTTTGTTAATCGTAAGACATTTGTATATAAAAGTGTAACGGTATTAAAATATGTAGATAAGCTGGATGATCTGAAAAAAATTCAAAGTAGACAATGTTAATCGAGTTGATGACCTACAGACTAGTATGTGTATGGTGCTTTGGACACTGTAATAACAATTGGCAAGAGGACAACACATGGTGACGCGTTTGAGTAAATAATACAACTCATTCTCCACCACTTAGGATCATTGTTCGCCAATCGAACCAATAATTACCTGTGGCAAGCAAATTCATTGGTACGAGCAACGTATATGTTGAACCCACCAATGCACCTATCCCCAATATGTCTGATTTGAATGACGTACAGAATGAGTCAGATAACCAGGACACAGAGACTTAGACAACAAGCCAAGTCCCCCAGACGGAGCAAATGATGGAAACAACATTGGAATAAGCGATGATGAAGATGATTTGTCGACGTGGATTTCCCATCACTTAAAACCAGAACATCTCCAAGAATTTTGGTTAATGAACGGAAGCAGCTATGTCCAAAACAGTTAGAAGCGGTGAAGGGGATGGGGTTTGGTGGCCAGCTATACTTAGGTATCACTGCATTGCCACAGAGACCGTGTTATTGGGTTTTGGAGAATTTTGATCCAAGAAGCTGTGAGTTGAATTCAAAAAAGGGCAAGACAAATCATATTGATCCCAGAGATGCCCATGTCACTCTTGGCCTGCCAGAGGGGCAAATAAGTATTCGAAGAAAATCAAGACACGGACATTTAGCATTGATGGCGACATGGGCGAGTTTCTTTACAAATAGAAAGGATAAGATTCTGCCCAAAGAAGTTGCAAAATTGATGGTTGATGAGATTGACAGTGATGTATGGTTCAAGCGTTAATTCTTGATATTGGTAACATCTTGTCTAATTGAAACTGCATACAATGTTTATGTGCTTCTGCAAACAATGGGCAACCTAGATGACATTGACAATGTGGGAATCTGAATTGGTGTAAGTACACGTTGATGAGGCTTTGCAAATTGGACTGGGATAAGAACGAGACGAAATAATTTCAGAGGCCAATACTCTTCCTAATGGTAATGTCTCTACAAATTGTAAAACATCCTATTGTTGTACTTTACATAACCAGCAAATTATTTTTATTGATTTTTTATTTTTTTAAGCAACGCACAACCGTTGCCCCCTGTGATTTTAAAAAAGCACTTAATTTATGTTTAAAAAATGTTAACATATTAGTATTGAAGCATTACGTTGAGATTGAGTATGAAAATCTAAAAGAGCTATGATATACTACTCACAAATAAAAAAATGAAATGATGACAGGTGATGTACATAGACCGAGTTATGTTATTTACTAGAGTTATCTCGCGAGCCTTCCCTTAATCAAATGGGATAAAGATTCTTTGAAGAAAAGAAAGAACCAGGAGGTAGTTGCTAATGGTTTTGGTGCTGGTTTCCTGCAGATAGGTTGAAACTTCATAAGAAAAAGGTGCGGGATGCAATTCAATCATCGTCTCGAACTGAGAAGAATAAAAGTAAAGATGTATATTATGGGAATAATATTCATGCATTCACGGATAGGTTGCTTGCAAAGGCCAAGGTGATGGCCGACACAATGTCAGAGATTATGGAAATGGTGCAGACAACTCCCAAAGAACTGCTCAATGATTGAATTTTAATCAGGTTTTATCTACTATACAACAAATGCTGGGTTGCAATAAAACAGAAACTCCTCCGGCTGAACTAACCTAAGACACACTCTTGATTGAAGAGTTGGGTGATGACGAGTTCTGGGCAGAGCATCTTGGTATCATTGAAGAGATAGATGATAGTTTTATGAGAAAACTGAAGTACAACTCTACTCGAGATGAAGTGCCAGGTTTTAGCATCAGCTTATCACAGGAGGAGATTGATGTTGTTAAAAACACTACTGACATAATCCCCCAGTTGATCACAATTCATAAATGGTCATCGGGAAGAAGAGCATATACCTATTGAAAACACAACTGTCGTTGACAAAGCAATAAAGGACTGTACATGTTGATTTTAGAATTTTTAATATACAATTAAATACATTAATAGATTCTATAGTTTCTTTAAACAACGTAAGGACGAGACTGTTGGAAAAAAAATACATAACGGTGGTAGGGGCGTATATGACCAATTCGTGACAACAAAGGTGAGGCTATTTCATTATATTTACAACAAATGAGGAAACTTATATAAGAGTAATTCTTAAAAATTCTTGAAAATTAGGGGAGTGGCGGTCAGTGCAACCTGTGGCCAGATCTGTACATAAAGAAACCAAGTGCAAGGAGCTAAAACAAAGGGGAAAATGTATTTTCTCTGAACCATTTGTACATGTTGACTTGCTATTTATATATACTTGTAATGTTGCTTGACATTGAAACATATTGTTTTGTACAATAACATATTTGATCTTTAATGCAGGTTAACGTTGAACTAGAACCACACCAAATGGTCCGTAGGACGGGAGCACAACTTAAAAGACGAAATCTCTGGCATGAAAAGAGAAGTAACTGTGTCTAAGAGATTAGACAGGTTAGAGAAGGACTTGTTCTATTGGGCATTGTGGAACTAGAATGCTGACAAGTAAGTGGGATACGTGCTTTATAAGATTGTTTTCAATTCTTTTAAGAATATTAATTAGTTCATTAAGTAAAACGAATCAATGAATTCTATTTTTATGGTTTTTTGTGTTTGCTGAGATTCATCTATATGTTTTGGAGATCTGTTTAGAGATATTAATGATTTGACTGACTATTTGACCAAACATTATGTGATTTTTAGAGAAGATATTTTATTTTCAAATGGACAATCTGACCTCAAGCGACAAGAAATGACAATTTAGCTAATATCGTATGTGAATACGGCTATTGTTGATATATGGCGCCAGATTCTGAATAGTAAAGAAAAATATCGGGCACCGACATCACCCTGTAGAGTCTTTGCAACCACCGACTCATCCGTGTATCAAACATCCCTTGAATAATAATAATATAAAGTTACGCATAATGTTTAGTTGTAATTTGTTATTATTATTTTTGTTTCCTTATGTAGTGCTACACACTGGTTGACCCACCGAAAGCCTGGGATATGAGCAGATGACAAGCACAACAAGAATTTTGAGGTTTGATAACGATAAAATTCATCATATATAGTCTATTTTCTCATCACTAAATCTCAAATGTGACGAAATTTGAGCGTCACAAAGGTCGTCACGGTATGACCGTCATGATAGGCTAAAGTGACAATTTTATTGAACGCGTCACTAAATTTTAGCTTTCGATGACGCCGATGGATATTGTCATCATATGTTATACTATTTAGTGACGATTAATTTGTCACTTATGTGCTCAAAACTTTGTCATCTAAGGATCTGTATTGTCACCGTATGTTACCATTTAAAGATGATGAACCCTTCTTTTGTCATCAAAACATTTGACTTTCAGTGACAAAAATAATTATAGTGACAAAATTCAATGACTTATAATGACACTCTAATTGTCGTAATATGTATGAAATGTTTTCTAAATATAATACAATTCATCCAAAAGATTTATTTTATAGTGACAAAATATTGGTCGTCACTGAATAACTATATTTGAAATGACAAAATAATGCGCCACTATTTACTATGAAAGGTGATGACACGTTCTGTCATGAAAGAAAAGCAATATGTGACGAATATTATAATCATCATGAAAAATATATGTTCGGTGATGTTATACGAGGAAGACATGGTGACAAAATCTGATGTCATTAGATGAGTTTATATGTTTAGCCATCATTCGTCACAAATAACTTAATTAAAATGACGAGTTTCAATCATTATGTGCGATACAAGTTGTTATGAGAAGCTATTTTTATATAGTAACAATGCTATTTGAAAAATATATTAATAATATTATTTTATTACAACTAATTATAACAGTAGTGTGCTATTATTATACACTTGTTGTGCTTCTTTTACATAGGAAGCCTAGAAGCGTTGCGCAAATCCTCAAAAATCAAAATGTCATCCCATGAGAAGTTTGAAATAAAAATACAACCATTGGTCGTAGATGACAATCGATGTCCCGCATTTGGCCAGTACATTTACACATTAAGCAGAAAAGGGGGTAAAAGAGTCCCTTCAAATATTATGCTCCACTCCTAATTTTTCATCCTGGACTTCTTCTCGAGCCTTGAACCAGCTCAAAGAACTGCAGTAGCGACCCGTACACAGCTCCGACTAGAACTCATTTCAGAAATAAGTCTGCTTGGCCTGAACCCACCAGTCCCAGCCGATGTCACTCGCTGCTCCGATGAATACATGTCTTCTAGTACCTACAATCAGATCAAACACTAAATCAAGATGAGGTACAAAGAAAAATTACATAAAGTAAACTCAAACCAAAAGCTAATGATAAATCGGGAATGAGAAAGAGATGCAGATTAATTCCTATAATTATTTTGCTCGACTCCTAATTATGTAGCCCGTACCTTCTTCTCGATCCCAAAACTAGCTCAACGAACTGTAACATACACAGCTCCGGTCCGAACCATTTTAGTACCAGTCTACTCGGCCTGAATCCGCTTGTCCTAGCCAATTGTCGTTCGCTGCTCCGACGAGTACACGTCTTTTAGTATAAAAACTAGTTTCAAAACAAAAGTAATGATAAATCTAGAACGAAAAACACCCTTTTGTTGTTGTGTCATCTTTGAACAATTTTGGAACAACAACTGGTTGTAGAAATGAGTCGGGTGAGGAGTAATTGAGGGATAAAAATTGTCTATATTATAACATCAACCAATACACATATAATCTAACTAAAACCAGAAATAAAAGGAAAAAAAGGATGGCGACGACGAATCCACCATCTCTAATGTGCTGCCGCCACAACAACCACCTCCACGAACTTCAAATCCCCAAACCCGTCACTAACCCCGGCTAGAACTCAAATTAAAAAAATTAATAGAAAGGAAATGAAAACGATAAATTTAAAATTTACCTACGGGCAAGAAAGATGGGAGATAAGAAAGGTCACAAGGGTAAAGGAAGCCTTTGGAGGAGATCTTTCTATGGGGTTCCACGACATCGTCTTGATACAATAGGATATGCAACAACGGCATCTTGTGGGAATGAAGAAGAAATGAAGAGGTGAAATTCTTCTGAGGGCCGAACGATTCAAAGCTCTGAGGTATAATCTGATTAGGGTTGGGGTGGCCGTCTGATTGAGGAATCAGGTCATCAGAGAACTCCGGAGCGGATAAGGATTTTTGAGGACGCAATTTTGGGGAGATCGGAGATTTGGAGGAGATGGTGATACCAATTGATTAACCCTATGATGTGGTGACGATCTAGTATTTATTCATTTAAAAAATAGTTTAATAACCATAAATATTAAGAAAATGGCAATCCAAATTATAATGTTTCAGATGAATTCAAGACAAACGCCAAGAATATCCATAATATAAGAACATACCTAAATTTAATCCCAAAAAAAGGTTTTAATAGTTATTAAAATAACAAAAGCATAATCACTACCAAAATTTTAAAGGTAGGATTTCTGAAACCTTGCGCGAGCAGCACGTCCTCCAAAATTATAAATTAGTTTAAATATACATAAATAAACTCTAAGTAATTATTTAAAATAGAAGTTGAAAACACATAAAACAAAAAATTACTAAAAATACTATTGGGAATATGTGAACTAAGATAAATAGAATTATTAAATTTATAATTAAATTAGAAATACTTATTAAATATATTTTAAGGTTAAAAAATCATAAAAAATACGAAAAATATAAAGTAAATTTGAATTTTAAAAAATTAGCGGAAAAAAATATTCAAAATTTCTAAATAATTACTTAAAATATATAAGTAATTGTAAAATCACATAAGTAAAATATAAAAAATTACAGTAGATTTTTTGACTTATATTATTATTCTATATATCTTAAAAATACAAATTTATTAAATAAATATATAAATTTAAGAAATATTTATTATATAATATTTTTATCTCAATTTCTGATATTTATTTAGTATGATATTATATCATTTAATAATTTTTCAAAAAAGATCCTCCATTAGTTTCGTGGCCAAACAATTTTTTTTTTTGGAATATTTATTTTATTTATTTTTTATTTGGTATCTTAATTGTATATTATTTTATGATATTTTAATTTTTTTTTCTTTTTTATGAAACTATTATTTATAAGTTAATAACATATTATTATATTTTAATAGAATAATAATATTATAGAATACTTATTTATTTATTTTTTTCAAAATTATTTAACTTACTTTATAGATTAAGGAACTCAATTATTATATATAATATTCTTAATTTTTTTTAAATAAATTGGTTAAATAATTATATTATTTCAGCAATAGTTTATTATATAATTTATGATTTTAAGTTTTGAGATTTATATAATATGAAATTATAATATTTTATAAACAAAATAAATCAATAGTATTATACATTAAACAGAAGATTAATACAAGAGTTTAAATTACATAATGAATTCTCAAAATTAAATTATAGGAAACTATTAAATAAATCTAAGAAACAAATGTATATCATAAAATACTTTAAAAATAGACAAAGCTATATCTAGATTAGTTTATACATCACCCAGCTAAGGATCAGTTTTTTTGTTTTTGATTTTTTTAAGTATTTTATATATTCTACCATTTTCCATATTTAGGAAACAAATAATTTGAATTTAATTTTACTTAAATATAATCTTATTGATTTCAATTTTTTTGATTTTTGATTTTTTTATTTCTCAGTTTAAAATATATAAATAACTTTCTAGGATTAGTTTTTATATATTTATATAATTAATTTAAAATATTTAGCGATTTATATAATAATTTTTTAATATTTCTATTAAAAAAAATTAAAAAAAGTTTTTAGAATTTATCTATAATTAATTATATTTTTATTTAATTTCAAGATATTTGCAGATACTATTGAAAATATATAAATTCAGAAATGAAATATATGAATTTATATTGTATTTAGAATAGTTATATAATAATTTTGGATATTAAATAAGTATTTTTAATTCGTGAAAAACACAAAAGAAAATAGAAATTATTTGAATATTTTATGAAATTATGGAAAATATATTCGAAACTTTTGAATAATTATTTAAAATAAAATAACATAGGTAAAATATATAGCTTATAATTATTTTGAAGTTAATCACAATTTATTTTTTTTAACTAATTAAAAATATTTGAGATTTAGTTTATAATATTTAATAAAATCTAAGTCATGTTTTTTATTTTTAGATATATTAATTATTCATGATTCAATATTTATTTAACATAAATTATAAATTCAAATGACTTATATTGTTATTTTATTTTATTTTATATTTTCAATTTTATTAAATATTTATATAAAATTTAAAAATAGTGTGTTATACATTTTTTTATGACTCCAAGTTCTGGATTTTATTTATTATTATATTATAACTTTTATATTTTTTATTAACTATTTGTTTATTTTTTTGCGTATTATAATCTATTAAATAGTTATTTAGAATTTTTATATATTTATGAAAAGATTATGTGGTAGCTGATTTTATACATTGTGGATTCAACACCAGTGGTTCGGGAGCCAAAAATTAACACTACAAAAAAAATCAAAATTTTCGAGGGATTTTTCCCTCGGAAATAAGCAAAAATCCCTCGGTTTTGGTTAAACTGAGGGAAATTTCGAGGGAAAAATTCCCTCGAAAAAACCCTCCTCGGAAATCGGTTTCGAGGGAAATAAATCCCTCGGAATTACAAAACCGAGGGAATTCCGAGGGATTGTTTCCCTCGGAACCATTACCGGACAATCCCTCGAAAATCCGAGGGAAATCCGAGGGAACATTTCCCTCGAAATTTTTCAATTTTCGAGGGAAAATATTTCCCTCGGATTTCCGAGGGAACTTTCCCTCGATATTTTTAATTTTTTAATTTTTTTTATTAATTTTAAATTTTTTGATTTAATTTTAATTCTTGTTTAATTATTAAAATTCCCAAAAAATTGAAAAAAGCAATTAAAGAAAAGTCAAAGAAATAAATCAATTATAATAAAAAAAATATTTGAAAATTTATGAATTACATGCGTTCAATCGAAACAGTAACAAAGTTTATTACATAAATAAAAGTGTTCTATGGATGGGGAGGGGGAAACTGCTGCTGCTGCTGATAGGGAGCGGGGAACTGCTGCTGGAAACGAGAGTACATCTCAGCCATCTGGGCGTTCGTCCGCGCCTGAAATTCCTCCCGTTGTCGCCTTTCCTCGGCTGCCTGCTGCTGTAACGCCTCAAGCTGCGCCCTCTGAGCCTCGAGCTCTCTGATCTGTCGTCTATCAGCCTGGGATGGGGAGGAGGTGGAAGAGTCTCCCTTCAGTAAACCCTTCGCAGCAGCCACTATCTTCCCATACGCGCCGGTGCCGTAAAGCCGTCCCTTCTTCACACCGGCGACGCCGAGAAAAACCTGGTCCTGGTCAACCTCGTTACTCTCCTCCTGGGAAGACGCACGCTCCTGCTCCTGGGTCAGATGTCTCTCGTACTCCTCCTGAAATACAACTCGTTAATTTTACGTTAAAATCAAAGAATAAGTTAAAAATAAAAAAGAGACTCGAGAGATATCTTCGCAAACTAAAGAACAGCGTGAAAAATAAGGCGAGTGTCGAAGGGTCGATAGCAAACGCATATCTGGTCGACGAGGCTTCAAATTTTAGTTCGTACTATTTCGAGGATCATGTTTCAACTAAAAGAACAAATATGCCTAGAAATGACGACTTTCGCAATTGTGTCGATGACGGTGATGAAATTCCCTCGGTGTTTTAAAAAATGTGGAGAGACGTTTGGTGCAAAGGGAAAAAGATTTCTAAGCGAAAAAGAATACAACGCCGCAAGGATCTACGTGTTGCTAAATTGTGTGGAGGTCGAGGAATATATTGGGTATGAATACTCATTCCAATTTATAATGTCAATTTATACACACACACACACACACACACACATATATATATATATATATATATATATATATATATATAGATGTACTAATACTTTTTCTCTGAATTGTGTAACGTT
>BMAC01000565.1:383322-404445 GCA_014905375.1 Phtheirospermum japonicum | reverse complement strand
AAAAAAAAGGAGAAATGTTGAAGTTCTTGTCGAAGGTGAAAATCGAGTTCAAGGCGCTGGATCCACTCTTAGCCTCGTCCATGGATCGCCGTCTCTTTTGTCAACAGCATCGAGGAGTCATTCGACGCCACCGTGACGCCGACGCAGCACATCTGCACCATGATTCTCGAAAGGGTCAGTATCTCGAGAAGGAGCAGATGTTTCGCGAGGCTAGCAAGAAATGGCCCGTTGTGATCCCAGATGACGAGCTGCGTCGACCCTTTCCTGGAATCAAGGTACTGGGTAGTAATTATTAATTATGTTGTTTCACATTTTTAGGATTTTGTTTTGATTTTGGGGCGGTTGGATTGTGGATTTTTTCTCGTTGGCGATTCTTCGAACACCTATGGTGCATAGGTTTAATTTTCATATTTTTTGGTTTTTATACTACGAGTGAGAATGGATTTTGATAATGATTTAGGTATTTGGTTACTCAAATTCTCATATCTTGTTTTATCATCTCGAGTAGCAAACCATTAGGTGTGTGTGTGTGTTTATAAGGTATAATTTAGTTATTTAGAAATCAACTTAATTAGCTTTTGACTTGGGATTGTATTATTACGACGACTGGCTCCTCTTTTGAAGATTTTGGTGCTCAAAGCATAATGGTGTGGTGAAATGAGATAGAAGAAGCTTACTTTTCCTATTTGATATCCCATATGGTTTGACTACCAAAATGATATTTCTGCAAACTTACCTTGTTTCAGTCGAATTTCTTTGTTGGGCAGATTTTGTGCTACAATAACGACCTGGTTCCTGGTATTTATTTGGAGCGATTAATTTATTTGAACAAAGGGAGGAAGTATGAGAACTAGTCCTTTGTGTGATTTGAGTTGAATACACATTTTAAACTTGTTTGATATGCTTCAACTTTATTGCTTGTTTTACTGTATTCTTGCAGCCGAGGAAAGTAGAAGAGAAGCAGCAGTGAATTCATTTGGCAAATATCTATTTTTTTTAATGTTGTTTATGAAACAATTTTTGGGGATAATTACAAAATAAGGAAAACTCTGAGTTTTGGGCTAATTCCATCTTTTTTTAAAACTTCAAATAAACCCTTTCATGTTTGATTCTGTCTTACATTTAATGTGGTAATAAATGTAATATCTCTATAATTGTCTGGTTTTTCTGGGGGAAATTTTTGTTGTTTATGAAGGAGGAAGATGGAAAATGGGATCAAACTTAATTCTTTTATTATTATTTTTCTTTTTTTTAATTAAATAAGTAAGGATGTTTTTGTAATTGTCCCAAGTTTTTGTACTGAAATGCACTTTTAAAGTTTTATCTTTGATTTTTCAAGAGTGGAAGTTTTTTTAAGGTCAAAGTTAATGTTGTTCTCCTTCTTTCTTTCTTTCTTTTTTAGGGATGATTCTTCAGCTCTTGCTCGTGTACAGAAGTACTTGGCTAGCGGTGATATAATGCGAGCCATGCTCATATTCTTGTGAACTTCTCGCTAATGAAATGCATGGCGAGAAATGGTACGAAGTTGCCAGCACAAGAGAAATTATAACTATGAGCTCAAGCATGCAGTTGCTTTACTCTTATTGCTCACGCCTGCCTTCTGATAGGTTCGTTCTTAGCCCTTTCTTGAATTTCTCATTGTCCTAAAAATCATATTGAAAGTCATTTTTAGGGAGTGTTTGGAAACACTGGTGATCTTTTTTTTTCTTTGTTAAAAAAATCACTTTGAAAATGAGCTTTTGTTATAATTACAAAATTACCCTTTGCTTTCTTGTTCTTGATGTTCAGGTACTTTAAGCCTTACCCCTATTGTGATATAAACAAGGAACAGGAAATTTGCACGCTTCGCCTTCCCAGTAGCTGCCCGGTTCAAACTATTACCATCCAAGGCGAACCCAAATGCCTAAAGCAACTCACATGTCTTGAAGCTTGTAAGAAACTTCATGAAGTTGGTGCTTTAACAGACAACCTTATTCCAGATATGGTTGAGGAAGAAGCTGAAGCCCAAGAATTTGGTATTTTATTTTTTTATCATCCTTTAATTATGGGATAATTACTTTATGCTCCCCAAACTTTTGGAATTTTCTTCGCATGCTTATATTCGAAAATTAATGCAATATATGAGATAATTTCTGTTTTATTTAGTAATATGCTAATATTAACTGAATCTACAGGAAATGTACCGTATTTGGAAGAACATGATGTTAAACCCGAAATTTGAATATGATGTCAAGTTTCAAGAAATTTTGCTAGCCAATCGTGAAAAGCTAGATGATCTCAAATATCTTGACCTAGAGTTGGATGCTGATAAAGGAAGAATAAAATATATTGGATGCATTCATCCGGATTCTGAGCAGGTATGTGAATATATATATATTCGGGTGGGTGGGTGGTGGGGGAATGATTACAAAAACTACCCGTGAGGCTTGTAGTATTTACAAAAGATGCCCAACTAATTTTGAAATTTTTAAAAACCACCCTTGAGTTTTGATCCTGCTTACAGTTTGCCCCAATTGTTATTTTAAGTGATGAAATTTGTCGACATTACCAAATATATTAGAATTACAATCCTCAATATTTCGAAATATTACAAATAATCCAAACTTTTCACCGAGCTAGCTATTTGTAATACTTGGAACAATTGAGGGATATAATTGTGAAAATGTTTGATGACATCAGCAATTTCCATTATCTTCACTAACGACTGGTGAAAAATTTAAGACGGATGTAACCTCAAGGGTGGGTTTTGTAATATTCAAAGATATCTGGGTTTTTTTTGTAAATACTTCAAACCTTAGTGGTAGTTTTGTTATTATTGTCATACCAATTGGCCATGCATCTGATTTGATTATATCAAAGGCATTTGTTATGGACCGAAACCTTCAGGAAAATGCCCTGATTCGAACACCCAACTCCTGCAAAAGGAACTGGCAGACACTCGAGGAAAACTACAGGATTCGGAAGGTCAAGTGACGGAGCTCACGAATGAAGTCGATGATTTGAAAAATCAACTGACTCAACAAGGCGAGTGCATCAATAAGCTTATAGCCTTCATGAGAGAAAATGAGTCTGCTTCGGGTGGGACTTGATCCATTATATTCCACGTAAGTCGGAATTTCTAATTTCAATTTTGTGAACTTTGTATAGTATTTCTTTGATGGTTTGATTATAAACTAATTTAGAATTATAAATTTCAAATATGCAGGCGGTTTGATTCCACTTTTGTTTTTGTTTGGCAATGTTGGCATGTGGAACAAGTTAGGCTCAACTCTTGCTATATGACATAACTCTTTTGGTTTACTTTACGCTTCCTGGTCCTTGTTTTGAATATTCAAGTACATTGATTCTAGATGTCTAATTTGGTATGTGTTCTGAATATTTCAAGTTATATTTTGGTGAGTTGTAAGTGTTTTTGTATATGTTCGAAATCGTCGAAGAAATATTTTGTAATATTGTTATCATTATGTTTTAATAATAAATGCTCATTTGCTTTCATTTTCATCGTTACGAAATTTTTTCCTTACAAAAGACTAATGACGAATTAATGTAAGACAATTTATGTCGTCATGGAAGTAAATAATCAAATCGTGTTCACTTAATTATTACAACTTCAAGCGTCATATAAGTATTTCAAAATTATCATTTTAATAAATTATGACAACTTGTTTCATCACATAATACTTTGAACTTGTCACTTAAACTACATAATTTATGATGATTGGTTTGTCACCATATAAACTCATTTAATGATAATAGATTTTATCACCATATGTACCCATTAAATCATCATTGAATACATATATTTTATGATGATAATGAAATTCGTCATATATTGCTAATTTTTTCGTGACAAATAATTTCATCACCTTTAATAGTAAATGGTGACACAATTGTTTGTCATAGTAAGTATAGATGTTCAGTGACGGTCAATATTGCGTCACTATAAAACAAATCTATCGTGACGAATTACATTATAATTGGAAATTGTTTAATACATATTATGACAATATGAGCGTCGTGATAACTTAATAAAAATTGTCACTGTAGTTATGTTTGTCACGAAAAGTCAAATGTTTTGATGACAAAATAAGTGTTCGTCATTGAAAATGTTAACATATGGTGACAAAACCGATCTTTTGATGATAATTTTTCAATCACTTACGTGACGAAATCTGCGTCACCAAATAGTATCATCTATGATGACAATTTACATCAGCGTCATCAAAACTGAATATTTAGTGACGCGCTTGAGAAAATTATCACTTTCACCAATGGTGACAGCAATACCATGACAACCGCTGTGACGCTCAATTTTCGTCACCGTTTCTCTTCAGTGACGAAAAAATAGAGTTTTAATGACGAAACGTATCGTCATCGAACATCAAATTTCTTGTAGTGCATATTTTATATTCTTATTTATTTGATTAAATTGGTATTATATAATTGCTAATAAATATAATAAAACCATTAATTTGCTAATACTCCATTTTTCACCTAATCAAAATCATTGAATCAATCTAAGGTTATAAATTTTAGGAGATCAATAGATATAAATACAGAGAGGGTGGAGGGCATAGTGCTTTACGGCAACGTAATCAATTCCTATATATCCTATATCAACGGTTGATAATAAATGGTCATAGTAATAGTGTTTTTATTATATATCTCACGTAATCTGGATATGCACTTAATTTTAATATATTATATATTTAATGGGCAATTGTCAAATACTACATAGGAAAAAAATATTTTTGTCAAATACTCTAACTAAATATACAATATGTCAAATAATCCAACCATAAATATACAATTACAAGGTTACCCCTATTAAAAATAATATCAATAACCAACACACCACCACCACTACTCCATCCCACCTCCCTCCGGCCACCCTACTAGCCTACCCACTGCCGCCGCCGGTGATTTTTCCGGCGACCACCGCCAAAAGATTTTTCGACGAGTTTTTTTTTTCTTACCCATCAAACATTAAGTAAGAAACCTCACTATAAAGTAAGAAATTCTTAGGAAGAGTTTTTCTTACTTTTTCGTACATAAAGTATGAAATCTTTACTATAAAGTAGGAATTTTTCTTACTTTTTTGAACATAAATTAAGAATGTCTTTTTTTTAGGAAATAAAGTAAGAAATCTCATTATAAAATAAGAATTTTTCTTACTTTTTCGAACATAAATATCAAACTTTCTTACTTTATATAAAGTAAGAAACTTTATTACATTTTCGAACATAAAATCCGAAGATTCAATATAAAGTAATATATAGTTGTATTAAATAAGATATACATAATAATAATTTGCTATTAAGCAAGATTTTCTTTTTGTGGGCGAAAAAAAAAGGTGTATAATAAGTAAGAAATATATAACAACATTTGCACATCAAACAAGAGAATTTTTGCAATCAAGTAAAATACTTTTTGTCATCAAACATGAATTTTTGGACATTAAATAAGAAATTTGTGTACATATAGTAAGAAATTCGGACATACAGTAGGAAATATTTCCGGTGACCGAAAATATTTTTGAACATATAGTAAAAACTTTGGACATATAGTAAGAAATGCTTCCGGTGATCGAAAATATTTTTGGACATTAAGTAAAAAATTCGAACATATAGTAAGAAATTGTCTGGGTTGAAAAGAATAAAAAAACTATACTGACTTCATGGACATATAGTAAAAAATTCAGACATACAATAAGAACTTTTTTTGGCGAAAAAAAATTGCCAAAAAAATTTTGGCAGCGGGAAAATATTTTCTGATGATTGGGAAAAAATTCTAGCCGGTCGGCAGCAGCAGGTGAGGCGATAGCCACCTGCTGCCCCAATTATTATTATTATTGTTATTGTTATTATTATTATTATTAATTCTTTCATAGTAAGGGTATTGTGATATATTCATATCACTTGGGAATATTTAACTTAAAACTGGATGTAAAACTAATTGGACAATTTCTCCTATATTTAATATGTAGATCTTAAGATATATAATAATTAATCTAAAATATAATAGACGCTGGTTAGATGGTAAACCATGCATACACTATATTTTAGGAAGAATTATAGCTTTTATTTAAAAAAAAAAAGTGAAAATATACAATTTCTCTAAAAACACCGTCCCCAAAATAATTAAATTTCTTCTGGCATTTCAAGCTAAAGTAAAGCACAACAAACTGCACCTACTTGAATTTTTAAACTACTTGACCAATTGAGCTCATTTATTTCCTTTTGGGCTCATTTGTCAGGATAGAATAATGAATAAGGAGACAAAGAATAATGTCATATATGTCCTTAAACAGCATCGGGGCCACTTATTGTCTGTGAGCCATTTGCAAGGTTAGTTTTGGCGTCGTCATTCGTATAAGTATTTGTTTCTGCCTTTGACTGTTGTTGTTGCTGCTGTGTAGGTTCTGTTTCCTTCTGGTCCTTGTTCTTACCCCAAATTACTAAATACAACCCAATTACGATAACCGTAGCTCCAGTTACCCTGCAATTATAATTTTAAGGCAATTTTTAGTATMTATTTMAMATYTACATWAYTTCTTCTTAAATTTGTATYAGCAGATCAATTTACTTACTTTCCGACKGTCATTTGCTCGGCRAAAATGAAAGAACTCATAATAGCGACAATAACCATGCTCAAAGGGTTAAATGCTGTCACAAAAACCGGTCCTTTTTCCTTCATAATCACTCCTGATAAATAGTATGTTATTCCTGAAGATATCACTCCCTGCAACCAGAAAGTGGAAAAAACAATCATCAGTAAAAAACACACACCATAATGTTTGGATTTATTTTTCCTATATAAAAAAAAAGGACAAAGCCTCTTTACCCCATAAACATAAGCTAGAAGTTTGGCATCCCAACCAAGGGCCCACACGGAAGTATTACCCCTCTCGGCCAAGAAGGTGACTATGGTTCCGATGAAGGCTCCGAGTGAACACACCATCGCTGTCAACGATAGCCCTGCCGGGTACGACTTTAGTGTGATTGCCTGAAGAGTGTAAAACAGTGAGTAACCGAGACACCCTGTGGCGATCATGATAGCACCCTTCACTGGATCTTCGGCATTTGTAGAAGCACTTTTACCATCCTGGGATTTGTGGGTCCACGGCAACCCGATCACGGGTCCGACAATTAGGGTCATAATCATGGCTCCTCCTACGGTGACCAGAGTCCCCATAATTTTCGCATGACTGCGTACACTTTTCAAGTTCACCTTCTCAATCCTGAAAAAAATAATTACATGCATGCAGATTGTTAGTTGAATGAAATGAAAGTTGAGTAAATAATATAGTAATGTAGTAATTATATGCTAAAAGTAAGGAGTGCATGTGGTCATACAACATACCTGAGAATCCAAGCCAATACAAAAGTGAGAGCAGGAATGAGATTGCACATTGCTGAAGCAAAAGTGGCCGATGAATATTTCATCCCAGCATAGAACATGTTCTGACCGATAACCGGGCTGCACCAAATAATCACTCGTTATTATTTTTTAATTTTGCATTAAAACACACATACACACAGACACATGTGTGTGTATGTGATTGAACAGTTATATTTAGAGTACTTACTCAAATAAGCTAAGTAACAAGATCTTCCAGAAGATGCTGAACGTCATTGTTGGCCTGATTTTCCTGTCGAGATAATATTTCATTTTTAGCAACATAATAATATTATATATAGTTTGAATTGCAAAATAAAGAAGAGTATATATATATAATTAGACCTCTCTAGGAAGAAGGCAAAAGGGATGAAGAGAGCCGCAGCAATGGCATTTCGGTAGACGGAGAAAGTGAAGTTGCTGCTGCCTTGATTCAGAGCAGCCTTTGCAACAATACCAAAACCAGCACTCCCAAATTGCAAGAATATTACACCCAAATATGGCTTCACTTTCTGCACAACCTTCGAATCCATTTAAACAAAACTCTGTTGTATATTGTTTTCTTTTGCTCTAAAGGGAAGTAAGTAAGTGAAGTTTGTGGGTGGAGTTGCTTGTGTTGCTAGCAGTGCTTTATATACAAGTTATTTAGAGGAAAGAGAGCCATCGGAATATAATAATAAAATATATTATGACTTTTTTAATGTGGTTTTGAAAGAAAAAGAGTAGCTATGGTTTAGTATTATATACGTACTTTAGTTTTATGTGTTAATGTGTGTGGATTTTGGTCAATGGTCATGTTGAATTGATGAGCCATCAGATACGACCACTGTAGTACTGAAATAAATGGACTAGATCATTTTCCCGATCTAGTTATTCTTAAATTAACTGATAACTGAAATAATCGCAAAGGAACTTTAGTTGGGAAATCTCAGTCCACCGTGCATTAGCTTCTTATTATTTTCTGTATTTTCTAAATATAGATATTTGGGGTTTAATTTAACTTGCTATGATTAATTCTAATTATGATTCAATAATTTTATTTTGTATTAAATGGTTTGTTATTTTTCAAATGAATGTGTATACAAAGTGGTTGTTAATTTAGTTTGTAAAGTAGATTTTTTGTTGACGTGCAGTTAATGGTTTTCATGACCAATTGGCAAGTGCAAGGGCAAGTGGAAGTGTGTGGGTAAGTTCAACAAAAAAGAGAAGAAACAAAGAAACGGAATTGTAAAAGGGAAAAGAAAGAAGTGAAGAAAAAAAAAAAAAAAAAAGGGAATTAGAGGTGGACCCACCACTATACTATTTTAAGAGATACGGATTTGTGGGACTTGTAACGATAACGTAGGGTAGGGGTCTAAATGAATAGACCGTTCTATAATAAGATATTTTAAATATCAAATACTTATTTGATTTAAGATTTAAAAATTAGATATATAAGAACTAATTTTTTACAATTAAATAGTTAAATACTACTGATTACTCCTACTCAAAATAATGGCACATGAGCACTATGACCTAATAAGATAATGTGTAAACACGTAGGATTTGGAACCTATGTAGTGCTCACGTGCCATTATTTTGAGCGGGAGTCATGATGAGTAGATGAAAAGTTGATTTTATCCCTTATATGTTAGCGTGCATGTCACACGAGTGAGATACGGCTGGAAATTCCACCAAAAACGGGAGTTCATGAGGTTAAATGCAAAATTCGTACAGTTTAGGAGGTAATTTGCACGAAAAAAAAAATTTAGGAGGTAAATTGTCAAAATGGCTATAGCTTAAAAGAATTTTCTCTCTCTCTCTCTCTATATATATATATATCTATATATAATAAAAATAATAATAAATAAAGTACTGAAGTAGGCAAGAAAAGAGAATAAGAAAATAAATAAGTACTTAATGAACAAGTTAATGAGTCGACTAATGAACAAGTTAACGAATATGTTAGTGAACGTGTTCACGAACATCTTCAAACAGCTAAAACTCTTTACGAATCGAGTTCGAACAAAAATATAAAACTCTTAACGAGTTCGAGTCGAGTTCGAACAGAACAGATAATTGAAAATTAATTACCGAACAAAGCCAAACATGCCTCTGTTCGCTTCGTTCACACCCCCGTAATGAGATCGGGAGCCCAAGGATCGGAGGATGGATACCGGACAAAACCATAGAGTTCTTCATTAGTCAAACGACTCGTAACAATTCTACACTCTCTTTTTATTTATAGTTTATTTTGTTCATGTGTTATACGAACATGATTATATGTTTTGATATAATCATGTTCGGCTAAATTGCTTTGATTCCAAACATGGGAGTAGATTGATAACTCGGCTTTTATGATATTAAAGTATTTTATTTATTATTTATTTTAACGCCTATTCTTTTTTATCTTTTTGAATTACAAGTATTGAATCTACGTTAACATGAATAAGATAATATTAATGTAATAAAGTAAACGACGTAAATGGGGGGATGTTCATCTGTTTGACGGAGTCTATTATGATCTATTTTCATTTACATTTTATGTGAGTAGGCCCGGTGGAGTACGGACCCATGGATAATTTAGTGTAAACATCTTTACTTATTACTTATGTAACTGGAGTACGGATTAGGCGAAATCCTATGTAGAATTACAACTTTAATCAAATCATTATTTTACATAATTATAAAGAGTTATCTGTCAAAACCATCATCTTAGAGTTTTTTTATCTCCTATTTTCCGTATTTATTTATGTATTTTGCTTATGTTTGTTTAATTTAAGTTATATATTTGATATTTGAGTTTATAGATAAAATCACGCTACTTGAATTATAGTATTTAATTTTATTAGTGCTCACCATTACTATGATTACAATTGTACAAGTAATAAAACTAGAGGCAAACTATACATACATATTAATTTATTAGTTGCACATTAAGTAGGAGTGCAATCCAGTCAAGCCGAGTCGATCATTGTCAGGCTCGAGCTCGAGTCTGTATGAGCTCAATTTTCTCAAATTCGAGCTAAACTCGTTTGAAAACTCAACAAACTCGAGCTTGACTCGAGTTACATAATATTAATAAAAAAGCCCTAAAAATCATAAAATAAATATTTAATGTTAATATTTATTATATATTTAAGGTATATATGTAAATAAGTAAGCATAATAAGGATAAAATGGTAAATTTATCAAAATTTGATTAGGCTCGCGAGCTTATCGAGTCGAGTATCACTGAGCTCGAGTTCGAACTCGATGCATACTCGAGTAGGTCGAGCTCGCCTCGATTAACCTCGAGTCGATTTTGAGCTTTTTTCGAGTAACTCACGAGTCGACTCAACTCACTTATACCCAAAACATAAATGCATTAATTTGGCATAATATTGAATTCATAATGTAACGGGAATTTAGAGATCAATGTAATAAAGGGAAAAAAACAATCATAATGTAACAAGAGTTTTGAGATAAATGTAATAAAGGGTAAAAAACTCTTGTTCATCCAAATTAAGTTTGTTTTTACGGTTTATTATATAAATTATTTTTTTGAAACAAACTATCATACCATATAAATTATGCGTGATTTGTAGTTTCTCTCCTAAAATCAAAATTCTTGCGATTTGTGTTCAAAATCAGATGTTATGACACAATCGGTTTCCCAAATTCTAATTTAAGAAGAAAAAAAAACTTACAAAAAACATAAATTCATTTGTCCGAATAATTGAAAAGTGGAAAATGACTTATAAAAACTCACACAGCCATACATGGTCTAAAATGGGATATGTCGCATGCTTTTTGAAAAGTATATGGACGTGATATAATTTTCATAACAGTATTGGTCTAAAATGGGATATGTCGCATGCTTTTTGAAAAGTATATGGACGTGATATAATTTTCATAGTATTGCTATTTCAAGCCATGTCATCATTAAATATTATATGATGTTATTTTCATCATAACAAATTCAAATTAAAAGCCTTACGTCTAGGCACGTTTAAGTCCCGCCTTTTAGAATATTGGTCCTAATTGGTTCAATCTGATTTGTTGTGGATACCTTATTATTTAAGGAAAAAATGTTCATTACTTATTTTTTTAAATATAAATAAATAAGGAAAGAAAATCGGCTTTCAATCTATTGTCTTTTTTTCCCTTGCCTCATAAAATATTTATTTTAATGCATAATTAAATACACAATTTTGAAAAATTACGTTTCACTATCAATTTTACAATAAAAGAAGTTGGTTTCGGGGTTTCAGGGGGATTATCGACATCGGTATAAGCTGAGATATTGCGTGGTAATACAAAAAAAATGAGAGAAATCTAAAGAAATTGACGGAAACTTGAACGGAACACCGGAAGTTGGTGCGGGTTAGAGATTTTAGAGGGATTATCAGCGTCGGATGGAGCTAAAATTTTGAGTGGTGGCTTTAAAAAATTAGAGGAATCAACAACAGCCGTAATGGAGCTCAACAATTAGGTTTACCAGAACAATCTTTCAATTTTGTGAGTCTCTCAAATTAAACTGAATGAATCCTCCAATAAACCTAATTTTGGTGCTCCGTTCCGTCCGTCGTTGGTTCTGTTGGATTCCTCTCATCTTTTCAAGCCATCACGCAAGATTTCTGCCTCATTCGATGCCAATAATCCCTCCAAAACCCTAACCCTAATTATATTTCCGCACATTTATTCACAAACTTTCAGTGCTCCGTTTAAGTTTTCGTCAGTTCCTTTGGATTCCTCTTATTCTTTAGAGGGAAATATGTTGATAGTACGAACTGCACATATAAAAGAATCATCCCAAAATCTAATAGGAACAGTAAAATGAGCAAGTAGAGCTAACCCCATCTCTACAATGTGTTTGTGCTTTCTCTCAACCAGCCCATTATGTTGAGAGGTATATAAACAAGATATCCTATGGTGAGTTTCAGAAGCATGAAAAAAAGAAGTGAGAGTGATTCGCAGGTATTTGTCATAATTTTTGTATATATTTGGCTAGTGTTTTAGTTAGATTTTTTGTTAGTTTTGGTATAAATTGGATAGATTGAGCATATTTTCGTATTTATATATTTCTAACTTATTTTACCGTGCTTTATGTTTATTTCAGGAATTTTAAAGTTTTTTGATCTTAAGATGGACGAGTGTGGGCCCGCGAGTGGAGTTTCAAATAAATTGGGCCCCGATTTGATGTATTACCTCTGACACTGGGTATGTTGTCCACATTATTGCCTAGCAGAAGACTCTATCCAGTCGGATAGACCATACATCTGGTTGGATTGCCTGACAAAAGACTCTATCCGGTCTGATAGACCCTACATCCAGTCGGATTGCCTGGCAGAAGGCTCTATCCGGTCGGATTGCGAGTGTTACAAACTCGGATTTTGACAATATTTTCAGTTACAAAAGGTTATTTGAAGGCTACAAAAGGCCAAGAACTCAGCCACATTCAGAAAAACTATTTCGGAATCCATTTTCCCTCGTCCGGTTCGTGACAGACTGGGTCGAGAAGACATTCTCGAACCTCTTGGGGATGACAATCCATGAGCGTTCTTGAATCTTCCTTCATTTTATCTTCCCGCTTCCCATATTTAAACTTTAGCCTTTTGGTTTTGGTAGATTATAGATCATTAATTGTTGCTCGAACGTTGGACGTAGATTAGTGTTGATTCGTGTGATTCCTAGTTTGTACATTGGCAATTTCCATTTCCATTAGTAAGCTTTCGATTTTCCCCTTGGTTTTCTATTCCAATTCATGTTTCGATTGAATATGTGTTACTTGTTAGATTGTCATGTTTAGACGTTGTTAGTTGAGTTCCATCTTATCATATTGAACTTGGTGATAATGATCTTATGTTTGATTCTATTTTAATTGTTGATGGATTGTTACGTTCTTGTTCAATCATGATCGTTCTTGTATTGAGTTTGTGATATTGGATTTGTCGATGATTGCTAGTTAGAATTTTCGGGTCTAGTACCTTGAATCGTTTAGAACCATTACTTGGAATTGTCAGGCGTTTAATCTATACGTTGGGATTGACAACCTCAACTCATACACTAAGTGTTCGATGAAATGCCCAAGTGGTCGTGGAGACAATTCCAAAGCCCTAGACCCCCCTTTTATAAATCTTATAAAAAGTCTTCAATTTTATTTTAAAATTCGTTGTTAAAACTTTTATAAACTTTAGCTAAGCTCTTGCAAGGAGATTGATGCTCTCTTCGCAATATTAGTTCTAAACTGTTCATAGTATAAATCATCGCTTTTAGATATAATAATTCTCAAACCAAAACCCTTTCGTCCGAGTGTTTAGATTAGTCTTTTTCCTCGTTTCTCATTTGAAAAAACAAACATGAAAACTATTTTCGATTAGCCTTCCTCGAGAGACTCGACTCGAGTTAACTTGCCAGTCTACGGTGACCCCGTTCTCTTGCGGGCGAAATAAAAATATTTCAAACGTAGACGTGCATTTGTTTAACTAGATTTTAATTTTGAGAGGAACAAAAAGGTTCGGCTCAGAGAGCTTGAAATTCTCCACCACCATAACTTTGAACAAACTTGACTTTGGTGTTATACTGTGTGAATATCAGATTATGTAGGTGTGTGAATGCACTAAGCACATCTGACTTATGTTTAAGCAAGTAGATCCAAGTATACATGCTAGCATGATCAATGAAGGGTACATAACAGGAGAAGCCACTTGAGGATTTTACAGGAGAAGGGCCACATACTGAGATCAGATAGTTTAGTGTGTCCAATTTCAGATTTTACGAAGGGCACGGTGTGAATTTTAGCTTTAAGAAAGGAATTACATAAAGAACATTTATTCATTGAAAAGTGAAGATTACAGCATGATATAACTTTCTCTAGAACATTGCTAGCAACATGCCCTAGTCTAAGATGCCATAGCTGTAAATCTACATTATTGTTGGAAACAAATGCTCGAAAGGGAGCATGAGAGCTTTGAGCTAGTGAGGTATGAGTGTGTTGAGAAAGCTGATGTCAAACTTATATAATCCATCTTTAAGAGAACCTTTGAAATTGGTGAGTCACCTGGTCCTTCACACAATAAAAGGTAGGATAAAACTCAAGATAAACAAGACTCTGTTTTGCAAATTGAGACACACTAATAAGATTTTTTGGTTATACTAGGAACATGAAGAAGATTTTTAAGTTTAAAGGATTTTTTTTGAGGATTTTAAGTGTGAGTTACCAATACGAGAGATGTGCAGACCCGAGCCATTGCCAACTTGAACTTTGTTGAGTCCTTGATACTCAGAGGCAATGTTGAGGTTAACTAGATCACTAGTTACATGGTTTGAAGCTTTTGTGTCTACATACCAACCAATATCACTTACTGCTTCTGGGAAGCATGATTGATGAGTATCACTTGTTTGAGTCACTGGTTAAGATGAGTAGTTTGGCATATTTGAGGGGGAACTTGTCTAATTGCTGGAGTTAGGAGTGTAAGAGGAGTCATATCTGTAATAACATTTTGTTTGCAAAATGATTTATGTATCCACATATTTGACATGGTGGCTTATTTACAAATTTTAAACCTCTACCTCCACTGCCTCTGTTGAAATCTCTTCCTCTTTCTCTATTGATGTTCTGAGATCCTTGGCCTCTACCTCTTCCTATAGGTGCTCCTGTCTAGATTCCTTTCTTTTGATTATTATCTTGAGAGGCAAAGTTCACATAAAAAATAGACCCATCAGTGTTCACCATAACACTCCTAGGTTCAATCCTGATTTCTTGAACTGGATGAGACAAGATTAGCTCTTAGCCTCTTGGCTTCTATCATCACTTTCAGAAACCCTACTAACCATGATGGTTGGTCTTGAGTCCTCAAGAGACATCTGGCATACTTTGGAAGCAAATTTATCTAGCCAAACTGCTATAAGAAAGATTCAGTACATGCTTCATCTTTCATCTCTCAAAAAGGGATCTTTATCCACTAGAGAATATGTCAACAAGGTGAAAAATTGTTATGACATGCTGGCTTCAGCTGGACAGCCAATCTCAGAAGAGGTTCAAGTGATGCATGTTCTTACAGGTCTTAGTAGTGAATCTGATCCTGTAGTTGTAGTAGCTATGACAAGAACTGACTCTCTCACACTCAGAGAAATCCTGCCAATGCTACAAAGTTATGAAACAAGACTTGAAGCTGTCGAGGTAGTTATGGTTAGGGTTTGTACAATCTCCTCCTGATGACAGCTCAGAATGTGTCGTTTAATGATTCATGACCATCATGTCATGCATGACTTTTACTGAGATGTCACAGATAGTGACATTGTTGCTAACTCCGTTGATATGGCTAACAGAAGGAAACTCGTTCGATTGTGTTTTCCAAATCCTAATTTAAGAAAAAACCCTTAAAAAACATAAATTCATTTGTCCGAATAATTGAAAAGTGGAAAATGACTTTTAAAAACTAACACACACATACATGGTCTAAAACGGGATACGTCGCATGCTTTTTGTAAAGTATACGGACGTGATATAATTTTCATAACGGTATTCCTATATTTCAAGTCGTCATCATTAAATATTCAATAATATTATTTTCATATTATAACAAGTTCAAAATAAAAGGAATATAAAAAAATCCAGTAATAAAGACGAGTCCTGGATTGGTTCTATCTGATTTGTTGTAGATAAGTTATTATTTAAGAAAAAAGGCTTTTTTATTTAAAGAAATAAATAAATACGTGAAAAAAACTTGCATCCCAATCTATTGTCGTTTTTTCTTTTGCCTCATAAAATATAAGAAAATTTAAAATGAATAATGAAGTATACAATTTTGACAAAATACCTTCCGCTATCAATTTTCCAACAAAAAGTGTCTGAAACTGTTTGCGCGATGGAAATGTTGGTTTCTGAATTCCGGAGGGATTATTAGCATCGGTTTTTAAGTTGAGATTTTGCGTGGTAAATCAAAGAGAGAAAGAGATAGATAGATAGATAGATAGATAGATAGATAGATAGATAGAGAGAGAGAGAGAGAGAGAGAGAGAGGAATCTAACGGAACTGACTGAAACTTGAACGGAACACTGAAAGTTTATAAATATATGTACGACAATATAATTAGGGTTAGGATTTCAGATGTGTTATCAGCGTCGGATGGAGCTGAAATTTTGTGTGGTGCCTCTAAAAAAGAGAGAAATCTAATTGATCCAACGTCATCCAGAACGGAGAACCAAAAGTAGGTTTACCGGAGTAATCTTTTAGCTTTGTGATTCTCTCATTTAAAACAGAGAAATTGCTCCAGTGAACATACTTTTGGTGCTCCGTTCCGGCCGTCTTGGATCCGTTGGATTTTTATCATCTTTTCAAACCACCACGCAGAATTTCAGTATCTCTGACGCCAATAACTCTTCCGAAATCTTAACCCTAATTATATCGTACAGTTATTCATCAATTTTCGGTACTCCATTCAAATTTTTGTCAGTTTTGTTGGATTCCTCTAATTGTTTTGAGTTATAGCGCATGATCTGAGTTCAAACTGACGTTGATAATCCATATAAAATGTCAAATCATTTTTTACATAGCGCAAACAATTCTTCCGCTAATTTTAACGAAAAATAATAGAATGAGATAATTTGTCAAAATTGTGTAGTTAATGAGCCATTTAAAATATATAGCTTCAGCCACTCGAATTTTCGATATTCCTTTTTATTTCTCATCAAACGAATGACATCTTCTTCTGGAAATCCTAGCTATTCTTAACATGATATTCGGAAATATAATTGCTATTACTCAAACAGGCATGAAACGTATGCTTGCATATTCGTCCATAGGTCAAATCGTGTGTGTGTGTGTGTATATATATATATATATATATAGGGTTGGGTTCAAATGAGAACCCGTCATTATATGTGAACCTAGGGGATCATCTTGACCATTAGATTGGATAATCTTGATGGTTGAGATCATGACATGTCAGCATGGTAATAATGTAGAAAAATGCATTAATTAATTAAAAATGGTATTTTGGACATAAATCAACGTTTACAAAGAGCACTACATTGTTCTTTAGAAAGCACAATAGATTAAGAAAAAAAAACACTACGATTGTATACAAAAAGTATCGCAAATTCGTCTATAAACTGCAAATTCAAAAATTTGAAATGAAACTCAAATTTTCAACAAACCATAACTTTTTCAAATTTTATTCGTTTTGAATGAAATATATATCAAATTAATCACATTCTCAAGATCTACAATTTAAGATACATATTGCATGTTTAAAAACGTAAATATATATATATATATATATATATATATATATATATATATATATATATATATATATATATATATATATATATAGGGTTGGGTTCAAATGAGAACCCGTCATTATATGTGAACCTAGGGGACTCATCTTGACCATTAGATTGGATAATCTTGATGGTTGAGATCATGACATGTCAGCATGGTAATAATGTAAAAAAATGCATTAATTAATTAAAAATGGTATTTTGGACATATATCAACGTTTACAAAGAGCACTACATTGTTCTTTAGAAAGCACAATAGATTAAGAAAAAAAAACACTACGATTGTATACAAAAAGTATCGCAAATTTCGTCTATAAACTGCAAATTCAAAATTTTGAAATGAAACTCAAATCTTCAACAAACCATAACTTTTTCAAATTTTATTCGTTTTGAATGAAATATATATCAAATTAATCACATTCTCAAGATCTACAATTTAAGATACATATTGCATGTTTTAAAACGTAATATATATATATATATATATATATATTATATATATATATATATATATATATATAATTAAATTAAAAAAACTGGACTGATTTTAGCACTACAGTACTGTGTAAAAAGCACAATGAACCTGGACATATAATTGCACTGTGCAATATTAGATCTAAGGTCAGGATTAGTCCCTAAGTTCATATCGGGGTTCTCCATTTGAACCCAATCCTATATATATATATAATTAAAAAAATTGGACTGATTTTATCACTACAGTACTGTGTAAAAAGCACAATGAACCTGGACATATAATTGCACTGTGCCAATATTAAATCTAAGGCCAGGATTAGTTCTAAGTTCACATATAATGACGTTCTCATTTGAATTCAATTATATATATTTATATATATATATATATATATATATATATATATATATATATCGAAATAAAAATTCAATAAATTGGGAGAAAAAAAGAGAACATTTCCCAATAAATTATATTTAGAGCCCTATTTCAATTCTATATATATATATATATATGAACTAAAAGGAAATAAAAATCCAATAAATTGGGAGAGAAAAAAGAACCCAATAAATAATATTTAGAGCCCTAAGTCAATTCTCTCATATTTCCACCATTCTTAATAACCAATTAGCACCTTTTACTATTTATTTAATCCTCTTCCTTCCTCCCATTATTCAGACCCAGTGAATCTTAGCCATCATCAATCATCTTTATACCCTAATCATTGTTCTCTCCCTTTTTCGTTCTCTCCTCAGCAATTAATTAATGCAATAATTCAGCATCAATATGATTTTTTTTCCTCCACGTGTCTATTCTACGAGCTACTGCTATTTTTTTCCATCTCATCATATTCGCCTTTTTCATGTATTATGTATTATCATGCTTTCAACTTGGATTGAACATGTTGGGAAGATAAAAAGAAAATCATTTAAACAAATCATATTTTAAGTATATAATCATGTGATATTACCTTTTTTTATAAAGAGAACATGAGTGTGGTACTAACTCAAATTTAATAGGTTTTGAATTTCTGTTCCACCTATTTCCCCACTTTCGAATTGATTCGTTACTCCCAAAACAAATGACACTGATTTATGAATACGTTAACCAATAGCACTTGTGGACTCTGGATTCAGTAGTGGGATTTGAAATCGATAAGCAACTTTATAAAGGAATACCAAATATCTTTATAAGCTTCATTATTTCCGCTATAACATTGTCAACATTCTTTTTAGATCGAACTAACGAATCATTTATTAGGTTAAAATTTCATATAAATACATTATAATGTAAAAATCAATACATTATAATATAAAAACATTACATTACAAAAATTAATACATCATAACACATAGCACGGGTCAGAGATTTATGAAAAACAAATATTTTACGGTACAAAAACCAATACACTATAGTACAAAAACTAATGCATTATAGTATCGGGTCAGATGGCCTAACGGGTCATGACCCATTAATCTGGCCTAACACAAGTGTTTGTCATATATCAATACAAACTCTCGTGTTTGTTCTTATGCAATTAATTTACTAATTTTTATTATATTTATTTAATTTAATATTTTTTAATATTATTATTTTATTTTTATTACATGTTATCGAATTTAATATTTTTTAACATATTTTGCCTAATTTAAATTCTAATATAAAATATAAATAAGTTACATCTAATTAGAAAGAAGGCAAATACTTGGGTGAGACCGGTCTCATACTATGAGACCACTTTTTACCATACCCATAATTTGACCCACCTACCCAACCCACCCACCTATCCGACCCACAAATCCATCTCCTCCAAATTAGATTCCCTATTAATCATACGACTACTCTAAGAAAATATAATAAATTCTCTCCATTTTTTCCAATCGGTAGTCTTTATATGTCCTCCATCCAAAGCAACAAAACCATCGAAGTACTGATGTTCATCGGTAGAGCAAAGCTCGTCATGCTAAAGGCCTGCAAATTTCAAAATAATAATCGATAATAATCAAGTTTCTGGCAAAATTCCACTCGGGAATGGAAAATCAACAAGATTGATTCTTTTTTTGTCGGGAGGAATAATTTGACAAGCAATATCCCGAATTCTTTATTCGAAGGCAAGTCTCCAATCGCTTGGATTTTCATAGAATGGGCTTTTCGGGCCCGTGCATAAGAAGATTCTTGTTTTGAGAAATCTAACATAATTGATGTTGATTTTCGAATAATCTGATGGGATTTATACTTTTGATTAGGAAATGTACAATTTGAATAGGTCCAGAATTTGTATACTGTCATTTTTTATTTTCAATTCTATCAATTTTTTAACAGTTTAGCTTAAAGTATGAATTGAATCAGGAGATGGCTTGAGATGTTGTGGGGATGGGGGCGGCAGGTGGGTAAGTGGGATTTATTAGGTGGGTAAGTGGGCCTTATTTATTTATTTATTTATATTTTGATTTGATTGATTGTTGCACTTAAACATTTTATTTATTTATTTATTTTAAAATTTAAACATTGGTCTATGAATTTGTTGATGATATATTTTCACTATCTTTTTGCTCTTTGTGGGTGAGTTGATTGGGTTATTATTTGTCCAGGATGATAATGTTTACATAGCATTTAAAATTATCACAAAGTATATTAAAACTATCACAAAACAATGTTAAAGTAACATTGTTAACTCAAGTTATTAGAGTATCACAAAATATTGTTAAAGTATCACAAAAGATTGTTAACATATCACAAGTTTTTTATATCTATTTTTTATTAAAGTATAGTTAAGTAATATTTTTAACTCAAGTTGTTTAAGTATCACAAAATATTGTTAAAGTATTACAAGTTTTTTATACATATTCTTACAATAAAATATAGTTAAGTAACATTTTTAACTCAAATTATTTGAGTATCACAGAACATTGTTAAAGTATCATAAAACATTGTTAAAGTATCACAAAAGATTATTAAAATACCACAAGTTGTTTATACCTATTTTTAATTAAAGTATAGTTAAGTT
>BMAC01000565.1:310949-326568 GCA_014905375.1 Phtheirospermum japonicum | reverse complement strand
AAAAAATTAGATTTAGCATAAATGTGTCGTGCGAATTTAATGGATTGCGGCCTTCATGGTGGACTTTCGCATATGTGATGTGCGAAATTAAATGGTCATTAGGTTTTGATTCGTTAATTATACAATAAGTTTAAACACGCGATTCGTCTGATAAGATTGAATTTTGGATCAAACTTAATTCAATTGGTTAATCCAAACCAAACTGGTTGAAACTTAAATTAACTGACAAGTTTAAGAAAAAAAATTCCTTAATTGATCCATCTAACTTGAAGCTTGTTCCAGCAATATAAACTTGTCATAAATTACCTAATTGCTTTTAAATTTAGTAACAACAAAAATATTAATTCACACCTTCAAATTCCTGTATGCACCTATATAAACAATCCGTGCCCAGTACACCTACAAACACAATTTGTTTTCAAATATGTTATATTACACATTTTTGCCAGGTAACAAATTATCGAGCATGAAATCAATATTATTATTTTTTATTTTTCAAAATATATTTTGTAAGTTTTTATTTCTTATAAATAATTAAATGATAAACACATTCTTTTTTTTTTTCAAAATTTATTATACTAGAAACTAAAGTTTTCTTTTAAATGTAATTCAATAATATTGAGTTTGAACTTGTTAAAACGACCAAATATAGCGTTATTTAGACATATTTTCCAATTCAAAATACTTAACTCTACTTATTAATGTTTTAGACTGACTAAAAATCTAAAAGAAAACCCAAGAAAATAAAAATACATATGGACACTTAGGTAGAGGTCGAGGTCGTGGGTTATACATCCGTATAAGAAAAATCCAAGAAGTATGTCCCACGACCTCTACCTCTCATCTAAAATATTAGAATTTAAGCACAATTTGAACCTGGAAAATTTAACCAATTCTATCAATCTAATCAAGTTTTAACTATATATGTATATGTTAGTTTTATAATTAACCTGAACTGACACTTTCATTGTCTACGTTATCGTCAAACTCATCTTCATCCGTATCTTCATCATCGGTTAGAAACTCATCTTCTGTCTCCTCCTCCGAGCGTACGGTCAGGAACAAATATTTTTGCACAGATAGAATGTTTGGGCTTTTGAAAGTTACCGATCTAGATGCATAAGGTGTCGATGGAGGTTGATTGAAATATTTCCAGGCCTCTGAATCTGACGGGTGACGCATCACACCTTCGTCAGCAACGTATTCAGCATGCCACCTCATATCCTTTGTAGTTGCTGCAAATGCGTATAACCTTTGCAGACGAGGAGTTAATGGAAAATAATACATCTTCTTATACGGAACGCTGCTTTCCTGTCGTTTTGCTTTTCCCTGCTTAGCGGGTTTGAACCGAGGATGGTTGTAAAACTTGCAACTGGTCAAATCATCACCGTCTCTCCAATAGATCATACAATTGTTGATGCAACAATCGACCTTCTCGACCGGTAAGCCCATGCCCCTCAATAACTTCTTACTCTTGTAGTAGTTATCTGATATATGATCATCTTTTGGCACTTCTTTGATTAAAATCCAGTACTTGATCTTAGCACTTCTGGGACATGCGATTTTCTGCCTTCAGGTTCATGAGACGGGCAACTAGAGATAACTAAGAATGTTTCTTACATTCGAGATACAAAAAATGATTTCTAGCACTCAACATATCGTAGAACTTTTGAGCATCAGGATTGGGCGGTTCTTCAACATTAGGGCTAAATACAAAGTTCGGACTGGCCGCATCCTGAACCATATTGATGTAAACGTTTGATGATTCTTCAGGGGCGGCGTAAAATGATCCTCCAACGTGAACCTCAGGGTATACAAAATGTGTGCAATCAAGATTTATTTCACCATGAAATGTCCAGATGTAGTAATCTGGTACGAATCCATTCTTAATGAGATGAGATTTGATCTCATGTATATCGTGGTAACTGAAGTTCCTACATTTAGTATGACTACAAGGACACTTCAGTTTTTCTCCGTCCTTCATTGCTCCATGGATGAGTGCAAATTGTATGAAACTCAGCCCCTTCCATGAACGTGTTCGACGGATAACCGTTTACCCTCCGTTTGTACATTCAACTACGATCATAATTCATCCTAGAATATCCTAATTGTGATTAATAATATGAACGATCAAATTGTAGAGAATCGAGCGCTATGAGGGTACCTATAAAAATGATTGAATTTTTTGTAAGGGCCCTATCCCATTCGAGAATGTGATTTTGAATAATAAAACTATCATACTATGCATTTTAAGAACTTGAGAATTTCGGTAGCACCTCCCCTTAGTTCTCTAAATACACATATATTGCAGTACACCCGAGAACAAAGGAGAGATGGAAAATGAAATTCAAAAGTCCAAAAAATACATACGACGTAAGATAATCACATTATAATCACAATATCAAACTGTCCAAATTAGTGGACAATTCAAAATTTAGTATCAAACTCTCTATTTGATACTAAATTGCGAACGGGTCTAAGATAAGTGTTTCAGTGTGTAAAGATTTTATACTTGTTGATGCTAAATCACGCTCTTAAAATTCGTGATGTGATGTTTCAACACTTGCCAGCTCTTAAAATCCGTGATGTTTCTCAATATCACATCTTTTCAAACATACGTAGAAATTAAAGTATACGCTGCCAGTTTTAGAATCTGTAAATTAAAGTAAAGGGCATATCTGTAAATCTTCACGTGTAACTTGCACCAAGCATATCATACATATTTATCACAAATCATATATATTAATCACAGGTCATATATATTAATCACAGATCATTAACATTAAATAAAAATTAAATAAAATATTCACTTGTCGATCACCACGACATTTGAAAACCCCCACCACACACTTTTTAAAACCACCATCAAATTTTGAAAAAAAATAAAAATTCGTTATTGGAGGGACGAAACCTCTTGGCCGGCGCCGTACACCATGTCATCACCGACATCTTCCCAAACCAATATCAACATCAATCAATCACTATTAAACCATAAAAACAAACAATAACATACATTAAATTAACATAACCGATCACCAAGGCATTTAAAAACCACCATCGCATAAACTTTAAAAAATAACTGAATAATTGAACCCTCAATGAACGCTAACGAACCCTAATTGCATAATCGAACACTATTTGAACTAACAATCCCTAATTGCATAATCGAACCCTAATTATACCCTATTATATAATTATCCCTAAATTAAATCCTAATTATCTAATTATTCCTAAATTAAACTCTAATTTTATAATTATCCCTAAATTAAACCCTAATTATATAATTATCCCTCAATTAAATTTTAATTATTCAATTATCCCTAAATTAAACCCTAATTATATAGTTATCCCTAAATTAAACCCTAATTATATAATTATCCTTAAATTAAATCATAATTATATATTTATCCTTAAATTAAACTCTAATTATATAATCATCCCTAATTAAATCCTAAATATACAATAATTCCTAAAATCAATACTAATTAAACCAATAATTCTAATTAAGTCAAACAAACACATATTAATTCACGGTATTTACTTTTTTGCCTGTACCCCAGGACTCGCATTAATATGTTCACATTTCTATTTTCTAATTGTTTTAAAAACAAAGTATTTTAAAAAGACGATCGAGAAATTATTGACTGAGGCTAATAAAATCATCGATGAGTTGAGGCCGAAGAATTAGTTGAAATATAATTATAGATGATTATATAAAAGAAACCTACATACTTTAGGAATACCATCCTACCCATGTTTCTATTTCACCCCAGTTTTTCAACACCAAATACAATTCCAAGATGAAATTCATGAAATTATTATGATCAGATTTTTCAATCGTGTGCCAAATGCTAGATTTGTTATTAAATTTAATTTTTCATATTTATGAATCTCTAATTAATAATGAGAATTACTATTCGTTTGATGCTCGGGTAAATGATCAAGCGCCAAAAATAGAGAACTATAATTGTGAAAATGAGTTTAGAGATCGAGAATTTGAATCACGAGAAATCGGATGTTGCTAAGATGATTGAGAAATTGACTGTGCTAATTAAATTATTTATATTTACCGATGGACGTGAAATTCGTCGATAAAATTAAATTATTTTTATTGAATTAATTACCGAAGGACATGGTGTCCGTTGGTAAATTCAAAAAAATAAGATTCCCGACGTCATCTTACCGGCGGCTATACTCATCGAAAATACTGGCGGCCTGATATTCCGTCGGCAATTGCAATTAGCGACAAAGGATTCGCCGATATTGTAGATCCGTCGGTAAATTATTTAGCGGCGACTTACCGACGGATTAAGCCGTCGACAATCCCAAATTTTTTTGATAGTGTATAACTTTCTTCCGAATCTAGTAATTACTTTTTAGGCCTTCACGCCATTAATAATCTTATAGTTTTTGGTAAATATGTATCTTAGTTTTATGAAAACACCAAAAGTAAATATATTTTGATTAATAGTCATATATTAAAAATGTATTTGATCCACACAGACACACATATATAACCTAGGGACTCATCCACACCGTTGATTAAATAAGATCAATGGTTAATATTAAAAGGAAGTTTTGACTCTAATTCAAGCATAATAGGGATTTTCTTGTCTTTTTCAAATCTTTGCAATTAAGACAATCCCATAATTATATATATTCCTTTTCTATAATAAGGAATTAATTGATCTTCATTTATAATCATTCTCACCAGATTGACGGGATAATTCAGAATTAATCCATCTCCATTATCATCTCTGTTACAAAAAATGCAATTGTTTGAAAAGAAAAAGGAAAATCTTTTCGTTGCGTTTTTTGAAAGCACTGTCCGATCACTCATAAAGCACCAATATATATATAAAAAAAAGCGCTAATTTTGCAGTTATGCTGCAGATTTTCCTTTTTTTCTCGAAGGCTGTCAATTCAAATATGTTGTTTTGCTGAAAGCACCGTCCAATTCATATACGTTTTCTGGGTATACGATATTACGAGGGTACAACATAGCCCAAATTTGCACTCTAGATCGATGATGGCATCTAATATCACCACCGGGGTTGTCTCCATCAGTGGGGCTCCAATCGTAGTGGTGGTTGTTGAAATTTTCCTTTTATTTTCTCGATCTAAAACCCATGGGCGTGGCGGCGTTAAAGGTTTCATTCCGAGTGTTTCAATTTTCAAAGTTTAATTTTCGTCAACGGAATTGGTGCTACCACATCCAATTCTCCGCTGCTATGAGAATACTTTACACAGTGCTTTTTTGAACATTACACAGTGCTTCTGCAAGTACTTGTTGGTGCTTCATTCAAATGTAATTATGTTGGTGATAGTGACGAGTGCTTCTAAGAAAATTGTTGGTGCTTTCTTTTTCAATTTTTTTTTAATTACATTGGTGGTGCTTATTATATGGGACGATGCTTTTCTTGGCTAAGAATACTTTTATTTCAGATCAAAAGTTAAATCAAATTAGTGCTTTTTTATTACATTGGACGTGTGTTTTTCTTAGACAATAATACTTTCATATTAGGTCAAAAACAAAATCAAATTAGTATATTAGTGATTCAATAGTAAAACCATTGTTAGTGTAGTAAAAAAATACTGCAATTACATAAGAAAAAACACTCTTACTGTATTACTGGTTCAACAAAAAAGCATTGTCAGTGTAGTAAAAAAACACTGCAATTATATAAAAAAAACAATCTTAATATATTAAAAAAATCAACCTTATTATATTATAATATTATTAATACATGAGTAATTTAATTAAGAACGTCATAATTTTTTTTAATCTCGTTTTTAAGTAAATTAATAATTTTTATGGAAAATATTTATTTCCTTTAAAAAAAGAAAATATACAATTGACAATTAGTCTAATTTGCCCCTCTCAATTAATAAACCAGCGTTTGGATTTCATATTTCCCATTTTTAAACACCAGTTCTGAATTAATATAATCCTTGGATTAAATGAATATATGGTGTTGATAAGTCCATAATTTCACATATATTAACGGGTTTTTATTTGAACTCAATATATATATATATATATATATATATATATATACCACAAACAAATGATGAAAACATGAAAGTTGGTTTGAAAATATAATTAACTACACGAGTTTTTATTGTTCCATTTATTCAATTTTGGATTATTATTTCATCGCTTCGTCTGTATTGGTCTTGCTCTTGGAGATCTATTAAAAAATGTAAATTGCAAGATGTGTTTCCTCAAGTGGTCTAGATCAGAATAGTTGAATGATACCTAGCTTGCGTTCAAAGTGTGTCAAACACTCAGCTGCTACAGCCAGGGACGAGGGGTTGGTAGCCGCCGAAAAATTTCTCCGGATCATTATTACTAATTAACTAATATTAAATTGATTTTCTCACGAACGATTTTCTATGAACTAGGACAAGATTGCGACTCGACTGTTATATTGGACTACAAGTCAATAATGTTTAATAAACATTTGCCAGTTTAAGACTAGTAAACTAGTTCACACTGAAACCAAAATTCGAATACTCTTAAAATATTGCCGAATCATTCTCAGTCAAAATTTTTGTACAATCTTTATTGGTATCTATTATAAATTGACTTGTTAAGTCTACTGGCTTTTTCCAACAGGATTCTCACTCTCGAACTGGAATTTCTGACTGGCCTTTGGTCACTGCTAAGTTTGGTGTCAGCAAATCCGGTACAGTTGTGGACTAATTTTGGGCTCATTTGTCAAGATTGGGTTTTGACTGTTCAGTAGAAAATGTAATATGAAGTGGTTGGGAAACATTTTCTTGTAAGGTTCAGAAAATTATTTTTTAATCTATTATATTGTCCACTTTTTAAAAAATATATTTTTTTATTTTACGCCTCGAAATTCTGATCATGATATTTTTAAGTATCAAAGTGTGAAAGGCAAATAGGATTTTATTGTCAATTTAATTTTTAAAATTAAATAAAAATTATAAGAAAATATAGAATAACACCACGTCAGAAAAATACTCCGATCAAACTTTTTTGGATCATTTTTGATGAATTGGCCAACTTAGCAGATGTAGTTTGACGATGGATTTGTGACAAATATAATGGATCAAAATGAATTTCTTTCTCATGTTTAATTGTTCAATTAATATTTTAAATTAAAAAAAATGATAAAAATTTATTGAATTATGTGGTAAAAGATGAAATCCGACAAGTTTTTAATTTCTTTATATTGAAACTGAGAGTTGGATGTATTAGTGGAAAAATCATAACTTTCCCAAGTAAATAATTACATTGATATCGAAAGTATGACTTTTCACCTTTAAAAAATAAGAATATTTTGTTGAAAACTAGGACTTTAATATGTAAGAGGAATGTGTGACGGTCCTACAACAATTTTCGCAAGAAAATTATGAAGATTTATTTGTTTGAAATTGTGAGTTCTATATATTAATATTTAGATTTTTGGTAAAAATTTAAAATCGTGAGATTTGTAGATGATGGGTCTCATTAACTTTAACCGAAAGTTATTATATATTAGTAAAAGAATATTGCATTTTGATTGATCGATAGAGTTTATATAGCGTCTATTTATCGAGAAACTACAATCTAACTAACTGACTATTAATATGAACAGATTTTTAGTCTACTAATTAAATGCTAAATAACTACAAAGAATAATAAAGAATATTATCACACTCCAAAGTTGAAGCGAGAGATCGTCTGATGCTAAGACTGTTTTGAAAATATTCAAATAAAACCAATGTAAGAACTTTTGTAAAATTATTCGCAATTTGATAACACGAAGGGACATGTAAAATGCATACTTGGCTACCTACGACTTTTCGCGAACAAAATGAATATCAATTATGACATGTTTTGTACGTTGATATTGAACTGGATTGTCGAAGAGATATACTGTACTAATATTGTCACAATAGAATGTAACTTTTTGAATAGGAAGATAAAACTCAAGAAGAAGGTTTCGTAACCAACAAGGTTCAGAAACTACAAAGTCGATTCCTCGATATTCGGGTTTGGCGCTCGAACGAGATAGTGTGGCTTGCTATTTGGATGCCCAAGATATTAGATTATCTCCAAGGAATACACAGTAGCACGATGTGGATCGTCTTGTATTTGGACATCCACCCCAGTCCGCGTCCATGTTGGAAAGGAGAGTGGTTGTCGGGGATAAATTAAAATGCAACCCATGGTCAAGGGTGCTCTGAATATAGCGTATGGTGCGTTTGAAAGAGTGCATGTGTTCCTCCATTGGGTTATGCATGAATAGGTAGATTTTGTTGAAAATTTTATTCTTGAAAATAATTTCTTATTTTGTTATTTGCCTTTCTTGGGCCAAAATATATTAGGGAACTAGAATTAGAACTCTAAATTTGTTTCCTAAATTATGTTTAAGATTTTATTTAGTTTCTTACATTGTGTTTAGGACTTATTTAACTTGTCTACCAAGTTTAGCACTCTAGGACTCTTGTCTATTTAAGACAAGACAAAACCAAGAGAAGAGGATACCTTCGATACACTTACACATACGACTTTTCGAGAAGGACTTTTACGCACGGGTTTATTGCAAGAAAGAGAACGACGCAACGCAACACGAGACGCACAGCAAGAGATAAAGGACGTGAAGGCTACTTGGAGCCATTGTTCGAGATTAACAAGTTCTTCGAAGTTGCGTAACCAACGGAGGAGATCTTTCCATCACGGCGACAAGTATTTAGTATCAAGTTTATTGATATTTTAGTTTTCATATATTACTTCATATTTTGTATTGAACGTGAACAAGAAAGTAATATAGTTTTCGAATTTGTACACCCAAGTTCACAAGTACTTTTACTTGTGAACTGAATTGAACTTGCTTTGTTTTTAAGTTTTATTTCCGCTGCATAATTTTTATATTACTCTGGTCGATGTTGGTAGTCAGTGTTGTTTAACATTGATAACAACATCGTAAAACTGAGACTTATTTTAAAAACCATAGACCTTCAAATTCTGCAATTGGCATCTAGAGCGGGTTACTTAACCTTTTAAGTACTGATCCTTGTTTGTCTAGGTACTATGGATACAGAGGATGTTGATTATTTTGAAGAGTACGAGCAGTTGAGTGTTGAGCATAAACAATTATTTGTTAGTTGGGCGAAACAAGTACTCAAAGTCAAGGATCTTAAGATCGAGGTGGACAAACTGACTCAGGAAAAGGATGACCAACTAAATATAATTATCCGATTGGAGTCATCCCTCGCCAAAAAGGATGATGAGTTAGAACGAGTAAAGACCGAGTTGAAGAAGGTTCAAGAAACCCTCATAAACCTCAACAAGGGCATGGCCAAGCTAAATATAATTCTGGAATCGAGTATCCCGGATTGTTCAAAACACGGGATTGGATACAAACCTGTTCAAAATCCAGATGCAAGTCAAAAGGTGAAGTCGACCAAACGCCACAAGAGGAGAAGAAGACAATATGTATGTCATCATTGTGGTGAACCAGGTCACATACGACCATATTACTGGAAGCTTGTTGGCAAACAAACTCATTTTAAAAGGTTGAAGCTGACTGCTGAATCCAATGTTGGTTTCCTGAAAACCAACACCAAAATCAACACCAGGTTCAAAAAGGTTTGGGTCAAGAAAAATGATATTAAGTGCAACATGATTTGTACCTCCCTGAAGTCCCACGTCCCTGGAGCCTGGTACTTCGACAGTGGATGCTCTAAGCACATGACCAGATCGGAAGATCTCCTCTCGAATATTGTCAAGTTTCAAGGAGGAAATATTAAGTATGGTGGAGGTGCAAATGGCTAAATCATTGGCCAAGGAACCCTTCATGTATCTGGTATTGCAAAGCTTGAGAACGTGTTGCTGGTTAAAGGTTTAACGACAAACTTGATAAGTATTAGCCAACTGTGCGATGATGGTTTCAATGTCAAGTTCACTCATGAAAGATGCGATGTTTATGACGAAGGCAATGCATGTATTCTCATTGGTCAGAGGACTTTAGATAATTGCTATCAAATCAATGGTGATGTGTTCTGCAAGATGTCTCAATTGAGTGATGCCGAGATATGGCATCAAAAGCTCGGATACGTCAATTACAAGATAATGGAGAGTTTGGTCAAGAAGGATGCTGTGATTGGACTACCTAAGATCAACACTAAAACTGTTCCTGTTTGCGAGGCGTGCCAGAAAGGAAAGCAGGTCAGGATGCCACATCCTATAGTACAAAGTCTCACTACCTCATATTGTTTCGAACTCCTTTATATGGACCTTTTGGGACCACTTGAAGTTGAGAGCCTTGGTGGTAAAAGGTATTGAAGATAGAGATGCAGGTGCTGAAACCAGGGAATTGAGTGATGTTGGTACTGGGAACACAACATCAGAACCAACATCGACTCAAGCCGCCGCAAAATTAGATTCTGGTCCAAGTGTGGAAGATCCAGCTGAACCCATTGACTTCCATCAGAGAAATATTCCCTCAAAAATTCAGATGAATCATCCTATGAGCCAAATCATTGGAGATCTCGATGAAAGAACTACAAGAAAGCGACAAATAAATTTCATAGAAATGGTAAGATTTGTTTGCTTGTTTACTAATTGTTCTAAAACTCGAGAGTCTTTGTCTCTTTCCAAAACAGAGCCCAAGCGAGTAGAGGATGCTCTTAAGGCCGAGTATATTGTAGCTGGAAGTGCTTGTACACAGTTATTATGGATGAACCAAATGATAGAGGACTACGGTCTACATAGAAGAACATTAACTGTGCTCTGTGATAATTCTAGTGCCATTGATATCTCGAAAAATCCAGTCCAACATTCTCGAATCAAACACATTGACATAAGGTATCACTTTATTCGAGACTTGGTTGAGAGGAAGATAGTTAGCCTTGAGCATATAGGAACAGACAATCAGCTTGCTGACATCTTCACGAAGACATTAGATTTCGAGACCTTCTCTCGTTTGAGAAGAGATCTCGGTATGTGCATTGTCTGAACCAATGTTGGTTTGTGATGTTGTGACACCCTTTATCAACATCAGTCACAACATCTGTATACTTTTGCATGCATTTTTTATCTTTCTTTTCATACATAATCCTAATGCATTGAGTTTGATTGAAAGTGCGATAAGGTCCTGTGTTGCAATAAAAGTGATGGTAGGTGATTGTGGGACTTGCCCGCAGAAACTGGTTTTCTCCCAGGTCCAAGAACAAGAGGTGTTTAACAGCAGTTGCTGAAGATTAAAAGATTCAAATCCCTTCAAGGATGAAGAAAATCTGGATACAAAATGATCCAATCTTTAAATATCACCTTCTTGAGAGATCTTGACGTAGTCATTAACTTGAGTTAAGGGGTAGGTTTCCAATGACTTCATCTAAGGCAATGTTGGTTCATAATGTTGTCAGTAAAAAAAAAGCAACATTGGATCAAGTCACTGAAATCTTAATATGTTTTTGAATAATCTTTTAGGTCATGAATTTTAGGCATCCCTAAGACATTCATACTTTGGAAGATGCCTTCTTGCTGTGCGTTCTGTTATTTGTGTTCGTGTCTATCTTGAATTTTCTTAATCTTGTTTTGAATCTTGCTAACCGCGTGTTTCAGTGGAGTTGTAATCGGACGGTTGGACAGGTAATAAAGATATATATTTGGTGAGTGAAAAATTGTATTGTAAAGGCATTGTTCAACTATGGTGATGGTTTATAAAAATCTAGCTCTATCTCGGTTTTAATTTGTAGTTGGGATTTGTGATTTTTATTCTCCAAATAAGAGATAGTGGGCTATTTAAGCATAGAGATCGTATGTCTTATTTTGAGAAAGAGTGGGGGAGTTATTTTTTAACTTTACTTTGTTCATCCCCCTCTTTTATCTATTGACAAAGTTAAGTTTTTTACTTTTTCTTTCTCCAAATTTTACTGCCTACGACACTCGATTTTTTGTTTGTAGTTGTTTTCAGTCTCTTGCAGAATATCGAACTCACCATCACCCAGCAAAAATTCCACCCAAAGAGAGAAAAGAAGAAGTCCAAAGCTGTTGTGTCAGCCCATGTTGGTTCTGGTGTTGTGACACTGAAACCAACATCCCCTGCAGACAATCCTGCCTCCTCTCCAAGCTTCGATTCTGACAATGTTCCATCTGCCAGTGCACCGATGTCAACAACTACCTCCGACCATTCTGCTAGCTCTGATGAGGCTCCGTCTCAAGCTGTCGAGATTGAAGAGATGGAACCAATCTCCACGAGGTTCTTGGCGAGTGAAGCTGAAGAGTTGTTCTTAGGATTTCAAAATCGAGGCATGATTGCTGAGCGCCAAATCCCCATTGATGTTTTCGTGAAGCAGACTCAGATTACCTTCTTTAGGCACCGAGGCACCTCTTTGAGCTGGTGTCATGTCTGATGTTGGTTCTGGTATTCCCAACATCACTACCAACATGGTTCATTTTTCTGCTCCGTTTGTCCGAGCCCATATTACTTTATTTGTTAACCAGGTTGCACATCACCAGGCGCTTCGGGACTCGTTTGTTGAGGTCCTTTTGCTTTCATAACAAAAAGGGAGAGAAGAATGTAGAAGACGCTACTATGAATGTGATTCGTTTTTGTTTGTTTTAAACAATGGTTACTTCATTTAGGGGGAGTTTCTAATTTAGGAGGAGTTTCTAATTCAGGGAGAGTTTTTAGTCTTTTGATCATTTTCATGCGTCTTGGGTATTTTGTCCAGAAAGGCAAAAGGGGGAGATTGTTGAGGATTTTATTCTTGGGAATAATTCCTTATTTTATTATTTGCCTTTCTTGGGCCAAAATATATTAGGGAACTAGAATTAGGACTCTAGATTTGTTTCCTAGATTATGTCTAATACTTTATTTAGTTTCCTAAATTGTGTTTAGGACTTGTTTAACTTGTCTACCAAGTTTCGCACTCTAGGACTCTTGTCTATTTAAGACAAGACAAAGCCAAGAGAAGAGGATACCTTCGATACACTTACACATACAACTTTTCGAGAAGGACTTTTACGCACGGGGTTTTTGCAAGAAAGAGAACGACGCAACGCAACGCGAGACGCACAACAAGAGATAAAGGACGTGAAGACTACTAGGAGCCATTGTTCGAGATTAACAAGTTCTTCGAAGTTGCGTAACCAACGGAGAAGATCTTGCCATCACGACGACAAGTATTTAGTATCAAGTTTATTAATATTTTAGTTTTCATATATTAATTCATATTTTTGTATTGAACGTGAACAAGAAAGTAATATAGTTTTTGGGTTTGTACACTCAAGTTCACAAGTACTTTTACTTGTGAACTCAATTGAACTTGCTGTGTATTTAAGTTTTATTTCCGCTGCATAATTTTTATATTACTCTGGTCGATGTTGGTAGTCAGTATTGTTTAACATTGATAACAACACCGTAAAACTGAGACTTATTTTAAAAACCATAGACCTTCAAATTCTACAGATTTCTTGTACAACGTAGGAGATGTCTGGTCTTGTGAACGTAAGGTATATATTGAAAGGCATATAAAAGGTTATGGTAATGAGACGGATCATCATGTGGTGTGGTGGAATGAGTACTAAGCTTTGGTTTGGTGTTGACTAGAGTCGATCTGGCTTTATAAGATGTCATGCCAGCTCGTTAAATAATTTTCTCAGCATATTTCTTTTGGGATAAGAATAGACCACTTACTTGATGAGTCATAGATATACCACAAAATAGCTGAGTGGTCCCATGTCTTTCATAGTAAATTCAGAATTGAGAAGTCTCAGTATTGGCTTGTGGATATCATCAGATGAAGTGATGAGGATAATGTCGCCCACATAAAGGAGAATATAAACCGTATTTACCTTCTTGGAAGATGAACAAGGAATGATCAGACTTGCTGGGGGAGAACCTAGTGGTAGAGACAAATCTACAAATCATTTGTACCAGGCCCGCGAAGCTTGCTTGAGATCATAGAGATCTTTTAAGGAGACATGCATAGTCGGGTACGTTGGATCTCGAAGATCCATGGGATAGTTCATGTAGACTGTTTCCTTGAATTGACCGTTCCGACGTCGAGTTAGTGAATGGGCCAATTATGAGATTGAGCCAAGCTGAAGACTGTGTGAATGGTTGTTGGCTTAACTACCAAGCTAAAGGTGTCACCACAATCCACACCAACCTGTTGAGTTTTACAATCATATACAACTCGGGCTTTATGCCTCACAAAATAACCATCAGAGTTGTTTTTATGTTAAAAAATCCACATGTAATGAATTATATTAACATTAGGTGGAGGAGGTACTAAATCCCATGTCTCATTATTAATAAGAGCATTATATTCATTAGTTATTTTCTAATTTGGGTCATTTAGAGAGCCAAAACCGGATTATAGGGTATTGGGATATATTAGTATGCATGAGGAATGTGCATTTGTGTTTAGATTTTTATATCCCACGTTGGCTACTATTTACGGGTCATTTTGGTGAAGTTGGGCTCAAGTGGGTTGGGCCAGTGGTAGTGGTAGGAGCTGGTTACAGGAACGGTATTCAACTATTTATTTGTGAGCCTGCAGAGTGGGATGAGCTACTAGAGTTGGAACTTGGCGCTGGTCAACTGGGGGTTGAGTTGGGCAGTCGGCCGGTGGGGTTTGAGCTTTTACCTAATAAATGCATCCCTTCCAGAAGTTGGGGTTTGTTGCACGTAATGGCTCTAAAATTACTACGGTTATTCGAGTAGCAGGTATCATCAAACAAGAATGGCTTAATCTTTGAGACAAGTATATAGCTATTGGCAGGATCAACCAGGTAGCATTCCTCACCGATACCGGACACGCATGAACCGAGCCGCTAAGACACGTTCAACATGTATACAACAGTCATTCGCACGAAGCGTATAACGCTTGTAGTTTGAGCATGATAGAGTTCGAGGACCTCGGGCCCGCTTAGTGTTCCATATCCGAGGAGTGTGAATTAAATTGAAATAATCTAATATTAATTGAAATAATCAAAACCCTTTCCTTTAGTATATTAATTGAAATATTAATATTAAAAATCTAAAAATCTTCAATGAGGAGTGTGAATTAAATTCTAATAATCTAATATTAATAGAAATAATAAAAACTAAACAAAAGAGTTTTTTTTAAATTTTTATATAATATACTAATAATAAAAATAAACTAAAGTGCAATGAAAATATGGATAAAAATAAGGGGCTTTAACCAATTATGCCAAAAGCAAAGAACCTTATTCCATTTAGGCCAAACGATTTTTCATATGTTTTCTATATTTAACTCTTATACATACATTACAAATTTACCTCTATTGGAACTAAATTAATACAAACACTCTTCTACGAATACCTAATTTCACGCAAAAATAATATGCACAATTCACACAATTTTCAGAATACAATTCACACCATTTCCAGAAATAGTTTTCAGAATATAATTCACACAATTTCCAAAATCGGAGCACTTTGAATTTTATACTTTCCTTTAAAATCTCATACTAATAAAATTTCGTACTAATTTAACGGGATTTGAGAATTTCATACTAATTTTGAAAAGTTTTTTAGATTGAATTTCATACTTTCCTTTAAAATTTCATACTAATAAAATTTCGTACTAATTTAACGGGATTTGAGAATTTCATACTAATTTTGAAAAG
>BMAC01000565.1:274066-302189 GCA_014905375.1 Phtheirospermum japonicum | reverse complement strand
ATTTGTAAAGTATATTTCATCTAATAACAATCTTTTTATGAATCAAGATATATCATTTTGAATACTATTCGATCTTTAAATAATATTTAAATGATTTATATATTAGATGATGAGAATAAAACATAGTAATAAAACTACAAATGTTGTGTATAAGGAAATTTTTCATAATTTGTAAAGTATATTTCATCTAATAACAATCTTTTTATGAATCAAGATATATCATTTTGAATACTATTCGATCTTTAAATAATATTTAAATGATTTATATATAGGGAGCAGTTATGCTAAAACCATCTATGGTGTGAGAACCAGTGATGGTTCTTATCAAAATACACACACACACACACACACACACACACACACACACACACACAGAGAGAGAGAGATATAACTTAAGTATACATATATATAATTACTTATTTAAATATTTTAATACACATTTTAAATAATTCTTTTTATTTTAAATAAAATAAAATAAAAAATTATCGTGCACCTTGAACTTATAATTTTAAATTTATACATTATCGAATATATTATAGAAATTGATTTTCATTCTAAAAAAAAATCCACAGTATAATAATATAACACGATAAGTTTATTATCTATATATAGAAAACAAATAAAATAATCAAATAATTTTAAATAGTTACGTTGATTTAATACTAATGTAGTTTTTTCAGCGCGAATCAGAAAAGTTTGGGTAGAGCCGGATCCAAGCGTTGGCTGGGTAAGCGCCCTGGGTACAATACTAGTTCTTCTGGAGTTACTAGCCCTAAATAACAATAAGCTCTGTTACTCGAATTCTCCCTTATTGAATAATGAATCGAAATAAGATCTTCGACTAAATCTAACTATTGGACAACCGTGAATAAGCTCTCTAGATTTAATGCAATATCAACTTTTAGAACTAGGAAAATAGGCTAGTCTAAGCAATAAACTCACAAACTAAGTTTTTGTAACTTAGTTCATGTTATCCCTAATATTGTGAATATTAGTTGTTACAAATGAATCAAATAGTAATAAAATTATGGATTGAACGTTTAATTTTAGTAATAGATATATAAAACATAATTACGTGATCAAGCTATAAGTGGTAAAAACACATCTTGATTAATAAAATATAATAACACAATAAACTACATAGAAGCAATAAAAAATCATCACGGGAATTAAAAATATAATCAAGTTATTAGGGCTCAACATCCCCGAAGCCAAAATAAATAAATTAGATACTCATATCGTTCATATCATAATAAAATAAAAATAAAGAACATAGCATTGTTTATTATTAAATAAGGGAGATGAAAATCATGTTGATGAATTGCGTCTCCTTCTTGCGGCCTTCAGGAGTTGTGTTCTCTTTTTTTCCACCTGCCTCGTGTATCTCTTTTATATGCTCCTCAAAGCTCACGTCCCAGATCGTCCATAAAAGGTAAGGAGCTGCCTCTTTTATTCTCTCTAATCTCCCAAAGGTAAGATCAACATTGATTCCAAAAAAAGTGTCTCCTCACCAAAAAGCTTTCTTTGTTGCTCAAGCTCCTTTCAAAGCTGGGAAACATAACTTTCTTTATTGGTCTATTCGAGCAGGTTATGTTATTCCTGTTTGTAATGGAAATACATGCTTCTTTGATCGGTCCGTTCTGACATAAGTACTTCTCCTATGGTTAGGCCTTTCTTCGATGCGAAGAATAGAACTATTGGGAAGGTTTAATCAGATACTACATGGACAAAAACAATATATCAATTCTCTTTAGGTCTTGAATATTGATTAGCTTCGACTCAAGGTAGGCAGGCATAAGACGAACCCCTGCTTTGGCTCGCTGTTCATGCTGTACCCGATGTCCTATCCGAAAGACCTTTTCAAAAGGTAAGGTCTTTATCGGATGGGCTTAATAGGATTGGCCATGGTCCAGGCTCTTCTAAACTGGGCCGAATTCAATCACAAATAGGCTGGTATGGGGTGACCTAATACCAGTCTGCTGATACGTTCTTTCCATAACGATCGACACGAACAGTTGATTACTTTATCCTACGGCTGCAAAACGTTCCAAAATACTGAAAATAAACCACAAAATATATCATGAGAGCACATCTATCCAAATAAATAGATAAGAGAAAATATAAAAGTGCGACACAATTAAACGCATAAAAGTACAATATTAAACAATTATTTGACACATATTTTGACTTATCATGTAATCCACTACGCTTTTGATGTACTTGCGTTGTTTTTAGGAGAGTTTTTGACAATATTTCTCTTATATTTTAAAGTTAACATACATTTTCTTTATTGTGCTCAACCTCTATAGAATCGATGAATTAACTTTATGTTTGTTGTAAGTATCTGAAATATTTTGTTAGAATTTTAATGTTCGTTTTACAGTGGAAGTCATGGTGTGTAACCTGTCATTAAATCATGGGACTGATGTACTCTGATTTGGATATGCTTTTCGTGGATTTAATTTCATTCATGTTTGAGTGAAGTGCTTTTATTATACAATCACGATACTTTATTAATATATCAGTTATATATACCATCAGTGCTTTTATTATATAATTCTAATACCTTTAATCAAATAAGAAATGTACAAAAAATCTGATCCATCCATTTAATTAGATTTAATGCTCATAATTGACCTTAAATTCACAAATAAAGACATGGTTTTCATTTGAACCTAATCCTCTCTCTATATATATTATACATAAGTAAACCATAAATCAACTAAATATGGTTAAAATCAAAAATATAATTAGAAATAATCTTTGAAATGTTCAGAGCGGTCTATAATAATTAAATAAAACTATTTAAAAAAACTTGGCATACGAATAAATGTATTAGTTATTTTTTTGCTTAATGTGTGTAAAAAGATTTTTTTTATTTAATTAGAGGAGATATTTATGAAATCTAATATTACATTAGTTATAAAAAAGAGGGGTAATTATTTTTTGCCCCCCAAACTATTGTTTTTTTTAGTTTACCATAGAAATTATTATTTGTAACAAACTACCATACGAACTAAGCGCGATTTGCAATTTGCCCCCTAAACCATAATTGTTATTGTTTTCTATCAAAAATTGATGACGTGAATCATCATATGATGATGAGGAAGAAACTCGTCGAGTGGGCACTACTTGTTACTAATGATGTTGCCGATCAGTTCAGATTTCAGACGTTGTGGGTACATTTGTCCAATGGCAATGAGATTTGATATTTTTTAAAGGAGAGGTAATTTATTATTTTTCCTTACAATTCCACTCTATTTAATATTTATTATTTGATGATACAATGTAAAATTTGAAATATTTAATTATGTGATATAATATTAAAATATTTAAATAATATTATAGGAACCAAGACCGTCATTTGACAAGAGAAGTACGACTAAGGGTAATAAGAATGCTTTTTTTTTTTCCTAAAGCGTCTCCACGAGAGAAAGAGACTCTTGCTAGATTTCCTTAGTCCATTACGAAAATTTCAAATTTGCTTAAAGAGGATGTGTTAGAGTTGCTTGAGATGTTTGAGTTATTGGAACCACAATATTTCCCGTTCTCCATCCCTCTATCTGAGGAAACATTCCACTACACGAGTAATGATTTAGAGACTATCATCAATCGAGAAGATTTGTGTCAATTTTTTTCTTGTGCTAGTATCAACGTCTCCATTTTACAGGGTTTCTTGTTGTAAATAATTTACTTACTGCACTTTTAATTAATTTGTATATTAATTTTATTAATTATTATGAATATCGTTGTTTACTTTTTTCCTATAATTCTCTAAATTTTTAATTATGCAGATACATGTCAAGTAGATTGAAAGAAATTGGAGATAAGAATATGAAATTCTTGCGCCCTTCGATTTTTCTCATGCACACTTGATAAGTGATAAAAACTCTACACAAACGTATTTGAAGCGTGATATGTTACACTTCAAGAGTGATTTAATTTTTCTACCATATAAGAAATTGTGGAAAATGAAATTTATCGTCCTTCATGTTGGCCTACTTTAACATTTAGTCCTTTTTTTGGTCTGTTTTCAATTTCGTCCATTTTATTTTAAAAATTCTGCAATTTAGTCCGGTTATCGCCGGAAAATTGGATCCCACCCGAATTTGCTGAGTTGACACCGATTATTTGTTGATTTGGCTTCAATTTTGGGGCTTCTTGACCACGTGGAAATAAAAGATGAGTTGATTATTTTTTATTTGCCTTGTTGCTGTTGGCATGAAAAGAAAAAACCCAACCTATCTACAATTTCAAAATCATTAATTACGATGTGTGAAACCCTAGTCCCCTTAATCCAGAAACGGCGAAATGAGATTTGAAACCCAGGCTCCGACAAAATGGCCGCATCGTTCTCGTACCTCGACACGCTCTTCGATCTGAAAATAGAAGGCAGAAAGTCATCTCCGACGAATCCCGAGCTCGTGATGCTCTTTTCGGAGTTCCTCAACGGCGGGACCGACACCACGGCCACTGCCATCGAGTGGGCGGAGGGAAGGATGATCGAGAACCCAGAGATCCAGTGCAGGCTCTACGACGAGATCCGATCGAAGGTCGGGGAGAAGAGGGTTGACGAGAAAAACGTGGAGAACATGCCGTACCTAAACGACGTCGTAAAGGAGCTTCTCCGGAAGCATCCGCCCACTTACTTTCTGCTGACCCATTCAGTGACGGAGCCTGTCAAATTGGGCAGATACGATATTCCGCCGGGCACGAATGTGGAGTTTTTTTCGCAGGGTATTCCAGATGATTCGAAAGTGTGGTCCAGCCCGGAGAAGTTTGACCCGGATCATTCCTTTAAGGTTCGTGAGGTTGCGGATGTAACGGGTACTACGGGAGTGAAGATGATGCCGTTTGGGGCGGGTCGGAGGATTTGCCCTGGGTTGGGTATGGGTACGGTGCATATCAGTTTGATGTTAGCTCGAATGGTGCAGGAATTCGAGTGGTCGGGATACCCAACCCATCTACAATCTCGCAAATTAAAAATAATCAACTCATCTTTTATTTCCACGTGGCCAATAAACCCCAAAATTGAAGCCAAATCAGCAAATAACCGGTGCCAACTCAGCAAATTCGGGTGCGATCCAATTTTACGGCGATAATCAGACTAAATTGCAGAATTTTTAAAATAAAACGGACGAAATTGAAAACAGGCCAAAAAAAAGGACTAAATGTCAAAGTAGGCCAACATGAAGGACGAGAAAGTTCATTTTCCCTAACAAATTGTATGATTTATTAATTAGATATTAGTTTCTTTGCGATTATTTGTGTCATATCGTTTTTAATCAAAATTTCATATTTATTAATTTTTTCCTTAATATAATTGTAACCACCATTGGACGTTGATTGTTATATGCCCACACGTCAGAAATGGTTACATATTTGACCTGACTTCAACGATTAGTACTGAAATATTAAAGAAATTGACTCTGTAAGTATCTTGGAGATCTTAACCCCTTTCTTTAGTTTTTTCATAATGTGTGTTGATATTTTTGATTTTCCATAATAAGCAGGTCAAAGGTTTCTTCATCAGTGGAGGGGAATGTCAGATGTATAACATATTCCAAAATGAAGGTAATACACATTCTAATTAATTTAGATGTATTGTGTAATACAACTCATCATTTAATATAATTTGTATTTCATAACTAATTTTTATTATTCTTATTTCTCCAAGTGTCAAAAGCAACCGGGGTTGGTTATTATGTAATGCGTTACATGTAAGACATCATAAACTTTCATCGTGGCGGTATTGGATTGGTAAGTTGTTTTAAATATTATTTTCTTAAATATTATTAAAGTTATAAGGTTTATGCATAATTTGTTAGCATTAATTAATCTAATGGTTCATTTCAATATTTGTATTTTAGGATTGGATAGCAAATGAATATTTTTACTCTACATTGGAGTTCGACGAAATCCAAAATACTTTTACTATAGCATTAGTGTATGTAATTAAAATAAATTGTGAACTTGGTGGGTATTAAACTAGTTTTCAATGAGATCTTGTCAAGATTTCAATTTTTAAGTTGTGTATACATATTTTAATTTTTGGATTTATTAGTTTTGGTTTTAGATGTATATGCATATTTTGGTGAATTGCTACCGGTATTAGTTGCATGGGTGGAAGCAAAAAACCCAGAAAATTATATTTGAATTAAAAAAAACATTCGAGGCAATTCTAGCGTACAACCGTCTCTGTAAGTGATAATACAATAGAGCGTTTAAAGTGTTAAGTCGCCTCATAAATTCCATAATGGAGGCATTTGAAAAAAACCGCCACTAGGAATACTTAGAGGCAGATTGTAATAAATAACCGTCTCTCGGTATGAATTTTGTGGCGGTTTTTAGGAAACTATGTGAACTATAAGAGGCGGTTAAACATAAGAACCACCACCCGAATACAAATATTTGTGGCTGTTTGAACTGCCTCCCGGTCAAAAACAGCCTCCCGGTCAAAAACAGGCATTTGCGGCGCCTTGATTAGAGGCGGGTCAAAACCGCCTCTAAAGGTCGTTTAAAACCACCTCCAATCACTATTTTTCCACTGTAGCTTGTGAAACTGTCAGCTGTAATTCATTTAGAAATAATAATAGCCCTTCTACCCCTTTATTAATAATCTTGTTCTGGTCGTTATAATATTATGATGAATCTGAAATTATTTTCGGGAATCCCACATCATAGTCTGCGACATCCACTGTTGCCTCATGCTCGTCGCCTTCGAAGGTGATGACATCTTTCGATTAAGATGGATATAAATTGGTTGTCACCAGTGTGCCTTTTTTAAGGAGTATTTGAGCATGTAATATTGTTGAGATTGAGTTGCATAGCGTGGTGCAATATTATAATGATGATTTGTAATCTTAATGTTGTAGATGTTGGTTTTTCTATTATAGTTTAATCATTATAGTTTATTATAGATAATTATTTTATATTAAATTGAATCAGCCCATGTTAAATTTATTATAGTTTAATCATATTTCAGATATTTTAGCTCAAAATCTATAAATTATATTAGTGGTGGTTGATTATATATGAGAACTTTCTACATTAAATGAGAGTGACATTAATTCAATAATTAATGAGATGTATTTTACAAAAAACTGCACGACACATCTTTTTTCAGAACGTCACTTTAATACTTTATTTCTTATTTGAATCATTTATATTTGTAACTAATATAAAATATTTTATACGTATTTTTTTAGAGTTGTTGGATGGTAATTAATTTGTCTAATTTGCTATTAATTTTTAAGTTTTGACCATGTTTTTAAGTGGTTAAGTTAGTCAAGAGTTATGACTGTCATGTCTAACATAATATATAACATATATCCATTTTCTTATTAATCACTAGTAATTTATTATATTTTGATATACACACAAAAACACATGCAATAATTGTTGTACACTAAATATACTAAAGGTTTCCATTAGACATTCATATTTTTTAAATAAAAATAAATATTTTAAAGGTAAAATATCATACTTTTGAACATGTATATTTTTGTTAACTATGACATTTCACCGTAAAAATATGTATTTTTGTTCAAATAATAAGGAGGTAAAACAAAAAGAAAATCGTGCAGCAAATATGAAACATGCCTATTATAAATATTTATATTCCTGCAATATAGGGAAAAAAAATTCTGACTACACCCTGGTCACCATTTGAGCCCATATTTCTTGATAAAATTTTCAAATTGGTGAACATATATTAATGGTGATCTGTATCATTTACGTTCTGTGAAGTATGTAATATAATAGGGGGAAAAAAACAATTCCCCTCTAGCTGCGCATCTTTGCGTTCAGATTTTTTCTTCTTGTATTCGAACAGTAGTGGTCGTATCCGATGGCTCATTAAATATTCACTATGACTGTTGACCAAAAACAACACACATGCCACGTAGACTTAACGCATAAAATATAGAATAACTTCAATGTTGTATAACATGATATTTGTCTGTTAAAACCAAATTTGAAAAGTCATAATATTCGAATGGCTCTCTTTCCTTCAAACTTCTATCTATATAAAGCAGTCCTAGCAATACATGCAACTCCACACACAAACATCACTTACTCACTCCCTTGAGAACGGAAGAAAAAAGAGACTAATTAGGGAAGTGAAGTGAGTTTATATGGTGATGGATTCGAAGGTTGTGCAGAAAGTGAAGCCGTATTTGGGCGTAATATTCTTGCAATTTGGGAGTGCTGGTTTTGGTATTGTTGCAAAGGCTGCTCTGAATCAAGGCAGCAGCAACTTCACTTTCTCCGTCTACCGAAATGCCATTGCTGCGGCTCTCTTCATCCCTTTTGCCTTCTTCCTAGAGAGGTCTAATTATATATATATACTCTTCTTTATTTTGCAATTCAAACTATATATAATATTATTATGTTKCTAAAAATGAAATATTATCTCGACAGGAAAATCAGGCCAACAATGACGTTCAGCATCTTCTGGAAGATCTTGTTACTTAGCTTATTTGAGTAAGTACTCTAAATATAACTGTTCAATCACATACACACACATGTGTCTGTGTGTATGTGTGTTTTAATGCAAAATTAAAAAATAATAACGAGTGATTATTTGGTGCAGCCCGGTTATCGGTCAGAACATGTTCTATGCTGGGATGAAATATTCATCGGCCACTTTTGCTTCAGCAATGTGCAATCTCATTCCTGCTCTCACTTTTGTATTGGCTTGGATTCTCAGGTATGTTGTATGACCACATGCACTCCTTACTTTTAGCATATAATTACTACATTACTATATTATTTACTCAACTTTCATTTCATTCAACTAACAATCTGCATGCATGTAATTATTTTTTTCAGGATTGAGAAGGTGAACTTGAAAAGTGTACGCAGTCATGCGAAAATTATGGGGACTCTGGTCACCGTAGGAGGAGCCATGATTATGACCCTAATTGTCGGACCCGTGATCGGGTTGCCGTGGACCCACAAATCCCAGGATGGTAAAAGTGCTTCTACAAATGCCGAAGATCCAGTGAAGGGTGCTATCATGATCGCCACAGGGTGTCTCGGTTACTCACTGTTTTACACTCTTCAGGCAATCACACTAAAGTCGTACCCGGCAGGGCTATCGTTGACAGCGATGGTGTGTTCACTCGGAGCCTTCATCGGAACCATAGTCACCTTCTTGGCCGAGAGGGGTAATACTTCCGTGTGGGCCCTTGGTTGGGATGCCAAACTTCTAGCTTATGTTTATGGGGTAAAGAGGCTTTGTCCTTTTTTTTTATATAGGAAAAATAAATCCAAACATTATGGTGTGTGTTTTTTACTGATGATTGTTTTTTCCACTTTCTGGTTGCAGGGAGTGATATCTTCAGGAATAACATACTATTTATCAGGAGTGATTATGAAGGAAAAAGGACCGGTTTTTGTGACAGCATTTAACCCTTTGAGCATGGTTATTGTCGCTATTATGAGTTCTTTCATTTTTGCCGAGCAAATGACCGTCGGAAAGTAAGTAACTTGATCTAGTAGAAAATTATATAAATAAAACATAAACTCTTTAGTTCAACATGCGACACATATACTAAGAAATTGGCTGAAAAATTCATTGCAGGGTAACTGGAGCTACTGTTATTGTAATCGGGCTGTATTTGGTAATCTGGGGTAAGAACAAGGACCAGAAAGGAATAGATACTAGACAGCAGCAACAGCAGTCAAAGGCTGTAACAAATCCGTCAACAAATATTGACGACTTCAAAACTGACCTTGCAAATGGCTCTCAGACGATAACTGGCCCAGATGCTGTTTAAGCGCATAATTTATAACATTTTTTGTCTCCTTAATCATTATTCTATCCTGACAAGTGAGCCCAAAAAGAAATAAATTCAAAGTAGGAGTAGTTTTTTTGTGCTATACTTCGCTGTAGCTTGAATTGTCCAGAAGTTCTTTTAACTTTTTTATTTAGTAGCTATACTAATATTGTTGGGGAAAGTGTTCTTTCCCTCAAGGGAAATTGCATATCGTTTTTCTTTTTTCCTTTTAATAATAAAAGAGAAATTTATTTTGGAACATATATATGTTTACTTTATGCATTTTATTAACATCGATCGCATTGAGTTATTATTTGATTCATGTAATGCGACTTTAATTAACTTTACGGTGCCTTTGTCTTAGATTTTTGTAAATCAACCTTTTGATATTCGAAAAGTAAAGTCCTAACCCTATTATTTTGAACTAGTACTTTGTACCCGTGCGATATACGGATCTCATGATGAATAAATATATAAATTGAATATTAGTGTTATTATTGATTCTAATTAATTAAATCGCTAAGTATGTATTATTTGATATTTTTTGGTATATAATATATTTGTTATTATATTCGTAGAGTTGTCGTTCCCACTAACATTCGATTGGTGACTCGTAAAATAGTATGTCTATTTGTAGTTTTGCATACAATATTATAAATCATAAATTTGATGTCTTAATTATTTTGCCTATTAGTAATCTCAATTTGTATTGTTTATGCTATTATAAATTAAATATATAATAAATATGAAGTAAAATTTATAATAATAATAATAATAATAATAATAATAATAATAATAATAATAATAATGGATTACCAATCATATTTGCTCTCAGTAATATCGAGAGACTTTTACCGATGGATTAAACCTTCATTAACGTCACTCTTGGTAAAACCTTCAATAAATCGACGCCAACATTTACCGTCACTGCTATCGAAGGTAATTTTGAAGGATTTTCGAGAGAAAATATATCGAGCGAAAAAACCCCTCGAAAATACGGAGGGGAATACAAAACCCTCGAAAGTACGTAGGGGAATCAAATGCCCTCGGTATTACGCCCTCAGTAATACCAAGGGTATTTGACGCCTCAACAAATTATGAAGAATAAGAAAGAAAAAATAAATATTATTGAGGGTAAAAAAACGCACTCGGCATTACCAAGGAGAATTCTGTCCCCTCGGTATTTTTGAAAATTAAGAAATATAATTTTTTTTATAAAATCAAAATAAACACTATAATTTCATACTATACATTTAAAATGTAATTCACATGATTTTAATATATAATTATCATCGAACTTATATTTATTGGCATGTATCGTGTAATATTAATAGTATGATACGATCGATCTTTTATTATACTATACAGATCGATCGAGTTATTCAATTACATACGTAATTAATGAAGGAAAATTACCAATTGATTGATAATTATATTTTTTTTCTTTTATTTTAATTTCAAAATACCAAGAGGAGATGATTCCCTCGGTGAAGTACTGAAGGAAAACAATTCCCTTCAGGGAACTCAGTGCCCTCGATATTTTATCGAGGGGAATTCCGTCCCTCGTATTTTGAAAATAAAAAATATAATAACATTAATATAAACCTTATAATGTCATTTTACATATTTAAAATATAATTCAGTTTGTTTTAATATATAATTATCATCAAACATATTTTTATTCACATATATCGTGTAATATTAATAGTATGTATGATAAGATCGATATTTTGTTATACTATATAGATTAATTGAATTATTTAATTGCATACGTAATTAATGAAGTCTCGTTGTTTTTTAAAGATATCACGTAGTTGATTTCCTTATTAGAATCACTAAAAATAATAATTATCGCTAATTACATATTTTTTGATTCTTTTTTATTTATTAAAATATTATTATTAAGAATCATATTATATATACAAATAATTTTCAATTAGTTATTTTGAAAAATCATTCACCCTCTCATACATCATACTTGAATGGTTTAATCATCTTAAATTATACATAGAAGTCATTTTCTAGCATTAGCCTATGTTTCTAATAATTAAAGCTTACAAAACTAAGTAATATCCATATGTGGAACATGAAATATTAGAATTAAAACACTAAGGAGAAAAAAAAATCAATTATGCTAAAAAAATAAATAACATCAATATTCAACAACTATTAAAATGAATTGTTGTTAAACTCATTCAAGCTATTCTCATATTAAAGTAGCAGGGAGAAAAAAAAATACACCTAAAATACATTCAATGTCAAAACTAATAAAAATGATTTAAAACCCATAATAATTATTTTCAAGGATAATCACATAAAATTACTTCTACGTAATGTTAAAGTTATTTTATGGTTTAACTTAAAGATTATATTTTGTTAAATATTATTTAAATCCCATAAAAATATTCTTAAAAATAATCACATAAAATTACCTTTCCATACCGGTAAGTTATTTTATGGTTTTAACTTAAGATTTTCCATTTCGAGATTGTTGAGGTAAGTTCATGTAGGTGATACGCTAACATTACTAATTGTAAGGAGACAATATCCACATCGTCAAGTCCGTATCAAATGAACAATCAATTAATTATGTAGAAATATAAACAACATGCTCAATTTTATAAAAAAATAAAATCATACCTATTTATTTTTTTATCATATATTGTAATTATCAATTAAAAGACCAATTTATTTGCTCATTAGATAATATCTCTATTAATAGAATGACACACCTATAAGAAAAGCGTGTATACAAAGTACTAAACTTTTCATTGTTATATATATAAAGATTTGGATTTTAATGGTTATTTGCGGCAATACATAACTTTTGGTCACTTTTATTTTTTCATAAAAAAATAGTTGAACATTAGAAACAAATTGATTATGGTAATATTTATTTACTTTATTTTTTGGGTGCGGAGCTTTAAATTATAGTTGACCAGGGATTATGTAAGAGATCTTTTAATTTAATTCAATTATAATGAATAGAGATTATTATATTTTTAGTGGAATATTTATCTATTTTAAATTGATCAAGTTTTATAATTTGGATAACAAATATGATTAATCTAATTGGATTTAGCATATTCAAAATAATTAATTATTTATGAAAGTTATTTTATATTATTTAATTTTGAATAAATAATATTTGATGGAGGGTGTAATTCGTAGTTTACCATTTTGATGTTTAGGATGAATATATTGTATATAAGGATAATTTAAATTATTATTTTTTATTTAAAATATGATTGAACACGCATACAGTTAACCAAATAATTATTTACGAAAGCTCTTAAAAATAATTATTTATTTTAGTTATATTGAAATTTTGGGATATTACAACATTTTAAATAAAATATTATATAAAAATTTTCGTACTGATCTTCTATTTTGAAATTATCTAATTATATTGTCATATGCAATATATGATTTAAAAACTAATTTTAGGACCTAATCTAAATCAATTAGAAATTAATATGAATCAATTTGGATATGTCAAAACTTTTATAAAAAAAATTGAGCATGAGTTTAAAGTTAAGTACATTATTCATGCATAAATATAAATTAGAACATAGTTCTATAACTATTTCTTAGCAATGTAGAGAAAATATTTGTCATTAGTATATAAATATCATTGGAAGAAATTTTGCTATATATATAAAATGGTAACCATGCATTCAATAATGATAATAATTGAAAATAATTTTTTTTTATACTTCTCGCTTAGTATATAGTTATAGATATTTGTTAGATTTATTATGTAATTTTATTTTGTCATAATTTGATTTAAAATTTTACTTATTGTATATATGAATATAAATGTATTAAAGATATTTATATGCAAGTCATAAATAAATTAATGCGAWAGATAATAATAATAGATATTAACTTTAATTTACAGTATCAACTCTATAATTAATTATATATGTATACATTTGGTAATGATTGTTTTAATGGCAGATTTTAGTTGAATAATTATATATGTTAATTCATATACTATATATAATTCATATCTAAGATTTAAGTATGATCCAAAAATATATATATATTATATATAATATATATATATATTATATATATATATATATATATATATATATATATATATATATATATATAATAAGTATGTTATTAATAACTTAAATATAGACATAAATACATAACTTTTATATATTTTTTTAATTAATTAAAATTGACTACTATTTTTAGCATGACGTTTTGGAGGGAAAATTTTGAGAAACATTTTTAGAAACGCTAGCCTTTTTATATATATATATATAGATTCTGCAAATAGCAAGAATTTTTGTTTGTTATAGAATTCATAATTATTTTGGACATGTATGAAATCATTTTCAAATCCCATTTCTCAATTTCCAACTATTTCCAAAATTAGAATCATGTTTGTTTATAATTTTTCATTGAAAATCATCTTTTTCAATTGTCATTTTTCACATCAAAATATTTCAAATTTACCAATCACATCTAGTCTTTAAGGTTGTGGGGCCCACCACTACCACCAAAATTTAATTTAAATAATATTATTTTAAATTATATATATTTAATAGAACCCACCATCAACAATTTTATTAATATTATATTATATATTCAAATTAAAATATTAAAAATAGACCCCACAGCTAACAACTTTTATTTTATTAAATAACAAAAATTTATTAAAAAAATACTTATCCAAACATAATCTCATTTTTCACACGAAAACCAATAAATTTTCATTTATCACTTTTTCCACTGAAAATTGGAAATTGAAATGGAAACACATCTATACATCACCTTTACTTTTTTACTGTAGATATCACATCATGTCTGAAAAGTAGATGATATTGTATTATTGTATTGTATTTGATGTCAAATCATGTCTAAAAAGTAGATGATAGTGTATTATTATTTAGTAATATTTAATTATTTAGTTGTAAGATATTAATTTTTGAGTATTTGATTTTTGAGTTTTAAAACAAATGAGTACTCGGTTTTGCGAATCCCGAATCCGGTATTTCAAATCCTAGCTCAAGTAGTATCAAAAAACTTTTGACACAAATAGTAACCTATTAATTTATTTTATTTCTCAATTATTATTGTATCGTGCAATTTACAAAACGATGTGCATTTGTGATAGAACCTGAAATAATGCGAGGATCAAAGTGGAGAAGCTGGACTGAAATATTGGTAGATCATGAATTCAGACATTTCCTTCATCAATTGTGTGGCAGTAAGGGTGACTTATCTATCAACTTTTCCACTTTGAAAGAAGGGGCGACGAAAGGATAATTTTAGGAAAAAGACTTCAAATCCCAAGGCTTCTTTTAAAAGTCTTTTTTATTAGGTTTTATCATCTTCGCTGTGGAAGACGGCTGAATTCCATATTCGAAGTTGCGATCGGATCTATTTCCGATTCTTTCTTTTTCTCTTGATTCTTTTTCGCCTGGTCGAAAATTCCTGAAAAATTAGCTTTTTATGATTAACTTTAGTTCACGTCTCATGGGCAAGGCAAAGCCCCAACCATCACTTGGTTATAATTGGGCCGAGCCTACCCAACTTAATTGATCTTATGGGTTGAATTCATGAGATTGAACCGAATAAAAGGTTGAGGTGGCTTAAGATAATTTGAGCTATTTTTCATGCTCTTGCTGATCTGTGCTGAAGGTAAATAAGGAGTTCAGGGAACATGAGGTAAATTAACTCTTATAGCATTATTGTGTATATGGATAGAAACACGAGGTAAATTTTAGGTCGGAAGAAAAGAGCTTAGCAAGCTAGGGAAAAGCTATTTTGGTAAAAGTGTTGAGGATTGCAAGAGGGTAATTAATTGGTTTTGATCAGGAAAAGTAAAACGAACCCTAAGTCACTCCTTAGTCTCAGTTGGACTGAGCTCATAGGATCGAGCCGACAGGCTTGGGATAAAAACTTAAAAGGGAATAAGAGGAGCACTGACCTATAAAGGGTAGAACAAATTGTGTGAAAGAATGAAGAAAAATCACACTCAAAATCTCAAGAACGATGCCTGACCTGAGTTGTCTCAACTTAGGGCGGGACGAGTTGAGGATATTACGAATCTCCGGAAGAAGCCCAACACTATAACGATCCTAAATTCGCGGAGTAACCTTTCATGAATCACGAAAATTTCGACCAAATAGTAGTATAAATATCACAATCAGAGTAGGTAGAGAGGTATCACACTTTCTCATCCCTTATCTTAGTTTACCTTCACGATTTGCTTATAATTAAAGGGCTGGCTTAATTATTGGAGATGTTCACCAAAACCATATCTGGTGGTCCTTTTCTAACTTGTTTTGGCTGCAGGTATTCCAGCTTAGGTGCGTAGCGCGGCGGAGTACGGAGTCTCATTTCTCAGGGTAGACCAATTGGTCTTACATGCCATTTGTACAAAATTGACCATTTACATCGGTTGTAGAAGACAATATATATCATTTCTACCAAGTTTTGCATATGGAAGCGATGTGTATAGTTGGACTTTTTTGAATCGGTTGTTTGGCGATGCATATAGCGTAAATTTTCGCATCGATTGTTTGACTGTAACCGATTCATATAAATATATAATCAACATTAAACACCAGTCTCTCTTTAGTAAATGTGTCGTCGTTCTTTTTGTGCATTGCCAAAAAAGTCTCATACGCAGTGGGTTTCCTACCCTTTTCCTTACACTGTATTCAATTAATTATCATAATTAGTTAATTATAATTTAAATTTAAAAACATAAGTGTAATTAAATTTACTTACAATCTTACGCATATAACAATCCGCAAATCGAGACCCACTGATATGCTTTGATATCCCTGTACTAGTTTTATTAGATCTCTTTCTCTCATTGGGCTTCCCCCACTCTGCTTGCCACCTCTTCAAACGCCCTCATCCATGTGCAAATCATCTTTTTCTCGACCTTCTCCACGTTTTTATACTCATTTAGTCGACTGACCCACTTATAATTCATCTCCTAATCAAATATTTCATTTATTGTCTACTCTAAATATTTATTCGGGTTGCAATAATTTTTTTACAAAATAAAATAATTTAATATAAAAAGATTATAATAGAACTAAAATTATATACACTTTGTGTTATAAATGAAAATATTAATTAATTACTAGGTAATCATGCCACTATATCGCACGATGCGATCCAGAGATGTGTTCAAGTCACCACCTATCGGGGTGTACATGAGTCTCATGGATCTCTCGAAGATATCTACTTACCTTTCCTGTGTTACTTTCTGTGCATACTAAGTGTGAGAATTTAGGATTCATGGATAAATATGAAAGCAAAGAACAATTTTCTTATTATTGTGAATTGATTGATTGTAGGCTGAACGTGATGTTATATATATAACATCACTAAGAACACTCTAGACTAAGAATCAAAAGAGAATATGCCTGCAGCTGTCACATCACAAATGACAGCTGCATCAATCTGTACAAGGCAGCACATGCCTGTCATGTGATCATAAGAAGCCAATAAATCAGTCTGCAAAAGCTGAGGTGATATGGATGCTCTTCTTTATCTTTATTCATCCTGTCTAACAGCCCCCTCAATTCGAATGGGGAAAGAGGATAAACTCTGAGTTTATTTATCATCAAATGAAGAAGTGATTTGACAAGGGCTTTGTTAGAGTGTTTGCAACTTGATCATAGGCAGGAATGTGATGCACAGGGATGCTTTTTGACTGGACCTTGTCTCTAATGAAGTGTAGATCAATGTCTATGTGTTTTGTTCTTGCTTGAACAACACGACATATAAACAACACAAAGATTATCAACCCAAATTATAGGTGGTATGACTGAAGTGAACTTTAATTCTTTCATAAGATACTTTAACCACATAACTTCAGTCATTGCATGTCCAAGACTTATGTACTCTGCATTATTGTTAGACTTAAACACTATCTGTTATTTCTTGAAACTCCATGAAATCAGGTTATCACCAATGAACACGCAATATTCCGAGGTTGACTTTCTGTCATTTATGTTTGAAACCCAATCCGAGTCAGAAAAAGCTGTGATATTAAGATGAGATGACTTGGTTAAGGATAAACCATGATCAACTGTTTCCAAAACATATCTCAAAAATATTTTGACTGCCCTTCAATGAGGGATGAGTGGATTCTGCATGAACTGGCTCTCTTTGTTTATAGAAAAGGATATGTCAGGCCTGGTAATTATCAAATATTGTAACCTTCCAATAACTTGTCTGTAAAGCTTGGGATTGTAAAAATCACGACCATAAAATCTTTACTGTGGAGGAAATGATGCCATTGGTGTAGGTTTGTTTTTCCTCAGACATGTTGAATTTGGTGAGCAGTCCCTTAACATACTTGGACAGAGTGAGCAGCATTCCAGACTTTGTGTAATTCACTTCAATTCCCAGAAAGTAGCTCAGCTCCCTTAGGTTTTTCAAAGAAAAGCTTGAGCTCAATCCACTAATTAACTTAGTGATGTCTGAGTTCGAACTTCCTATAATTAAAATATCATCAACATAAACTAGCACATAGATGACAAAAGTACAAAAGTGTCTTAGAAAAAGTGAAGAATCCAATTTCGAGCTTTGAAAACCAAGAGCATGCAGAACTTATCTCAATCCATAAATTGCCTTATTCAATTTGCAAACATAATTTGTTCCCCTTGTCACTTCAAAACCCTATGGCTGACTTATGTAGATGTTAAGATTGGGATCACGGTCTCCATGAAGGAAGGCATAGTCAATGTCCACCTTCCTAACAAACCATCCTTTTAAGAGAGAAATGGTAAGAACTAATCTGATAGTAGAAGGTTTAACCACTATTCTAAAAACATTTGTTTAATTAATTCCAATGACCTGGGTTTATCCCTTTCCAGCAAGCCTATATTTGTATGTAGAAATGCTCCCATATGAGTTTCTCTTAAGTTTATACACCCATCTGCATCCTATAATGTGTTTATCTTTTGGTGCTAGAACAATTTCCCAAGTCCTGTTCTGGATAAGGGCCTGACATTCTTTGATCATCGCCTGCTTCCAATTAACATCTCCAAGTGCATCCTCCACACTCCGAGGTTCATTTTTAGAAAGATCAATATGATAAACTTTTGGTTTCAGATTTCTTGTTTTAGACATTGTGATCATTTGATGAGTTCTAACAAGAGTTGTTTGTTCTTCAGGCACCTCAGTTGGTGATGAAGGACTTGACATAGCTGTCTGTTGATTAGTGTCTGCCACATGTGAGTTTGTGTGTGATGCATGATGATGAGAGGAGGGGGAGGAGGGTGGTGATTGAAAATACTGGTGATTTGAAGAGAGTTTGATGTATGTGATGTATTCTCAGGTGTTTATTGTGTAGGATAAGGCTCAGTGTAAGTGGTAAAAGGAGGTGAATGTGTAGTGAAAGGTATTTGAAGTGATACAGAGTGTTCCTCATTAACATGTGGAGTAAGAGATTGCTTAAAAGGGAAAACAGTTTCTCTAAAGATAGTATGTCTTGTGTAGATTATTTTTCCTGAAGGAAGAAGGATTTTGTATCCTTTGAAAAGGTTACTATATGTAAGAAAAGTTCGTGGTTGTGACCTTTGATCTAACCTGTCTTTATTATAGTGTCTGACATAGGAAAAAAACCTAGCACCCAAAAACTTTGAGGTGAGTGTAGTCATGAGGTTTATTGTACAAAAGTTGGAAGAGAGTTTTGTAGTTGATATTTTTATTAGGATTTCTATTGATCAGATGTACTGTAGTGGCAAAAGAATCATTCCAATACAATTTAGGGACCTTTGAGAGTGACATCATACTAAGGGCTGTTTCTATTATGTGTCTGTGCTTTCTCTCAGTAGTTGCATTTTACTGAGGTGTGTAGGGACAAGAAATCTTGTGAGTAATGCCATTATCATTAAATAATTTGGAAAGTGGTTTAAATTCTGTATCTCCATCACTTTGAACAACTTTATTGGTATTATTGAATGGGTTCTGAGTGAGATTTTCGAAATGTAGGGAAGCAATGTAAGTATCTGATTTGACTTTGAGGAAATAAACCCAAACATATCTAGTGTATTCATCAATGAAGGTGACATAGTATCTGCTCCCATCTCTGGAAGTAACTAGAGAAGGCCCCCACAGGTCAATGTGAACAAGTTGTAAAGGTTATGTGGTCATATTTGAAAGGTAATCTATGAGACTTTGCTTCAGCACATTTATCATAAAAGAAAAAAGGCATTCTTATTTATAAAAGGTTTATTACAATCAATCAAGGCTCTTTTGGTAACATACACAGAAGGATGTCCCAGCCTTTTATGCCATAATTCATGACTTTGAGCAGAATTCGAAACAAAATAAGTACATTAATCAAGATCCCTTATTTCTGTGCAACAAAAGAGATATTGGTTTTATTGGAAAAGCTTGATGGCTTGATGACAGGCTTATTAGTTGACTTTGTGAGGTTGAATTGGCACAGACCATTCCTAAGATTACTTGTTAGCGGTACCTCCCCTGAAACTTGATCTTTAACAACACAAGAGGAAGGATAAACACAAAGTAAACATCATTGTCCTTATCAAATTGTGCTACACTAATGAGATTTTTGGTGATTCTAGGAACATGAAGAAGTTTGTTGAGTTTGAAAATGCGTGATGAATGAGGTTTGTGGTGTTTTTGTGAAGGTGTGACAAGACACTTACCAACACGAGCTATATCAAGGCCTGCACCATTTCCTACTTGCAGTTTGTTGGATCCACCATACTCAGAGGCTGAATTCAAATTAGAGAGGTCACTGGTGACATGATGTTTAGCTCGTGAATCAGGAAACCAGCTTGTTCTGAGCCTTGATCTATCATACTGAACATTGCAGAAGTTTGATTGAAGCCATTGCATGTATGATCAAAGGATTTTTGTCCATGTCCTTGTTGCTTTGGGACAAACTCGGAATTGAACATGTGATAACACTTGTTTGCAGAATGATTGTTGTAACCACAAATCTGGTACTACATTCGATTTCCTGTTCTTCCGCCACCTCTTCCTCTTTAATTTCCTCTACCTCTTCCATATTCCATGATTGATTGTAGCTTGACTGATTTCCTTTGACTCTTTGATAAGACAGGTTAGTATTAGGTATAGATCCATCATTGACATGCTGAACCTTGCTTTCTATTCTACTCTCATAACTCAGGAGAAGGGAAATCACATCATTGAAGGTAAAAGATTCTCCTTTTTCAGTAATCGTGATAATTACATCATCATATTCACTCCCTAAACCTCCAAGAACATACATTATCTGATCCAATTCCTTCATCCTTTCTCCAGTACTAGCTAATGCATCACAACAGGCTTTCACCTTATTCAAGTAATTTCTCATGCTATGATTATTCTTCGTGAGGTTCTGAAGTTATATTTTATATTGCATTTTTCTAGCAGTTGTTTGATTGGAAGAATTAGACTCAACTACTTTCCATATTTCAAAAGAGGTATTCAAACCAACCATAGAAATCAAGATACATTCAAACAAAGAAGAAAGGAGCCATGAAGCCAATAACTGATCTTGTCTTTGCCAATAGAGATATTCAGGATTTACCTTTAGCAGTTCTTCTTCTTCATCAGAGATGAGCTTTGTTGGAACTGGAGTTGATCCATCCAAAAAGCCCTCCAATCCGTAGCTTTTGGCAGTGATTTGAATTTGTGTTTCCATATCAGGAAGTTCTCATTAGTCAGTTTGACTGTTATTAATTGATTGTGCAGTTGTATTGGTTGGATTTGTGAGGTAGATGATGTATGATTATTTATGGTAGCTGAAGATGAAATAGCAGTATCATCAGCCATGGAGGCTGATGTGTAGCAACAGATTTAGGTTAAACCCGCTCTGATACCATGTGAGAATTAGGGTTCGTGGATAAATATGAAAGCAAATGATATTTTTCTTATTATTGTGAATTTATTAATTACATGCTGAACGTGATGTTTTATATATAGTATTACTAAGAAATATCTTGACTAGGAATCAAAAGAGAATATGCCTGCAACTGTCACACACAAATGACAGTTGCATCAATCCGTACAAGGCAGCACATGCCTGTCAAGTGATCATAAGAAGCCATGAAAACAGTCTACAAAAGATGAGGTGATCTGTCTGTCATTGTTCATCCTGTTTAACACTAAAGGTGTCTTAGTTACTCCCTATTTTACACTCTTTAGTAAATCACATTAAATTCATACCCACCTAGGCTTTTATTGACCGCAATGGTGTGTTCACTTGGAGCCTTCATCAAAATCATAGTCAAAATACTTCTATGTGGGCCCTTGGATGGGATACAAAACTTTTAGCTTATGTTTATGGGGTAAGCTTCTTCTTCTTCTATATAGAAGATAAAAAAAACTCATAATTACGAAATTCACGAAGTCGCGAATTCAAACAAAATAGAATAATATTCCACAACTCCAAAACTAATTCTTAATTGAATAATTAACCCCTAATCAAAACATAAATATAAAACTGAACCTTGATTTCATAATTAACTTTTAATAAAAGCCTCTTTATTCATAATTAGCATATAATCAAAATATTATTTGAAAATTAAGACCTAGTATCATGATTAATTTTGAAATAAACCCAAATTGTATAATTAATACCTAATTAAGTTAATTTGGATCCGAAGCCAAAGTTCTCAATTAAGTGCACAAAACTAACTCTATATGCAAGATTAACAACTAAGTAACCCTAAATTCAAAATTAAATAATAAGTAACGAGAAACTAAAATGGTCAGGCACGGGCGAACTGGAGAGCAGACTAGGATTAACCAGGCTGGCCTAGCTGGTAATGGGCTCCATTTTTCTAAAAATATTAAATAAAAACCAACAGAAAAAAATCCGTTAGTAATATTAAAAATAAAAAAACTATTTTTTCCACTAATAATTTACCGACGAAACTTTTATCGACGGATGTAATTCATCGGAAATCGCGTTGCTAATGAATTTTGGGCATTTTATCGACTATATTTATGTCGGTATACTTAGGTTTTTTTTTTTAATATAATGAAACTTATCAATTAGAAATAACTACTATAATTTGAATTAATACAATTAACAAAAATAGCCAAAAATAAAAATTAGATAAAAAAAAATGGAAACTCGGCAATTTTAATGGGAGAGGGTGGAGGTAGCAACAGGTAAACGGGGGCAAAAACAATAGTAGCAGGCGGAGGCAACAACAGCGAGCGGGGTAGGTGGGGGCGCGCGGCTCCTACTTATCTTTTCTAAACGGCGTCGTTTCTTCGTATACGAAACTAATATTTGGTGTCATCCCTCGGTAGTTGTCCTGTCGGTGGTCCTTCAGTATTTCCATCATCAATTCTGATACTAAAAAATGGCAACCATGTACCAATGGAAGTGGTAAACCCGGTGGCAAACTACCACGTGGAAAATCCATTACATCACCTTGGTAAATCCGTTAGAAATTACCGAAGAGTAATTTTGAATACTACGGAGAAACTGTGTTTGGATATTGAATCTCCCTTTTTCCCTCTGTTATTTTAGCACCTAATTTAATCTTAATCCCTTATATTCTAACCTATATGTTAATACCAACTCATGCTTCAAGAATCGTCGCTAGAAGTAAAAAACCAATTATTAGGTTTCTATATCGGTTGTAGTTGAGCCGCTGTAAAAAGGGGGTAGTTTTCTAATAAAAGTGCCAAATATTAGATCCATAGTTAAGGAGCCGATGTAGAATGCCTTTTTGATATCGGTTCCTTTTAAACTATTATAGTAAATCTGCATTTTAATATCAGGTTCATCATTTATGATCGATTTTGTATTTGAAACTTTGACAGGGGTTCTTCCACAACCATCATGGAATGTCAAAGGAGGCCCATTTTATAAGAAATCCTATACCTAATCATCTCATCATTTTCTCTTTCCTCCTCTATCCCTCAGCCACCACAACCACCCAATGCGTTTTGAAAGCCTCACTCCATCAACCGGAGATTTTACTCTCTCTCCCTCCGGCGATCAGTCGACCCATCATCACCATTGCCCAGCTTAACCAATCAAAATCCGCGGTAAGAAGATTGCAAGGGGGCTGGACAACACTTAACTCTAGGCTCTATGGTAAAAAAAAAGAAGGGCTTTCACCTCTCAAATAAGAGTGCTTCAGTGGAGATTGAGAATATGAAACTCGTTGGTGGGTCGGTACAAAACCGATAGATCACCCACATTGCAAAATCGGAAATACAACCTAAATCCAATGCTATCTGCCACCCACCAAAAATTTCCTCTGTTCAACACTCAATGATTATTGCCCCACCTAGACTTGGAGCGGGGGCAATAATATAGTATTATAGATCTCTCTCCCAGCTTTCTAATGATATGAGAATCAAGTCAATCAGACGTCGGGTCAAAGAGTTATGCCCGGAGTACGGAAAATGCTACATCTTGCACACATGAGAAACAGAGTGTCAACATTGCATATGCGCGCACGCGGAAATGGAAGTCGTGTGGACGATTTGCGCCGAAATGAGCCGTCATGCAGACGAAGATTTGCTCCCATTTGCACACCTTCGACAAAATACTTCAATGTAATTTAACACGCTCGTTCGTCTTCCGACCATGATGCAGGTTCGTCTTTGTCCCGGTTTCACCTAGGAAAATAAAAGGCAAAATAAATCCTATAAACGAAACAAAAAATATGCATAATAATAAAAAGACACACGACTAATAAACAACGAAAGATACGATAAAAACACATAAAACAACACACGCACAAAAAAAAATACAAATATGTGCAAAACACGAAGTCATATCAATTATTACCACGCTTCCAAATATACAGTACATTCACTTCTGAAACAAAAATTTCAAAACAAAATGGAATCCAATTTAATTTCCCAAAACCAATCCCATCCCACTATCATCACACTAAAATTCGAGACTCGTAATTCTCCCTTCTATTCACCAACGACACCGCCTCCAACTTGAGCCGCAAACCATACAGCAAAAACACAGCGCCAAAAGCAATCCAAGTCATGCCCCGCACCCCAAACTGACTCACCGTACACCCCACCACCACATTCCCAAGCAAAAAATCAAAAACCCCGAAATCTCCCCCCTTGGGGCGGAGCATCGCCAGGTTCCCCAGCCACGCCACTGCCAAATAAATAAACGCCACCACGTGATCGAACGTCTCCAGCCGGAAAAAGCTCTGGAAAAGAATGGTCCCCACCATCCCTATCCCGAACCTCACCAGCTTTCTCCACCTATAAACCATCCTCTTCACCACCGACGAGTTCGGCTTTTCCATGAAAACCGCGCAAAGCAAGCCAACCGTGTGTTCTACCATGCTCTCGCCTTCCCGCCAAATCCAGGGCTTCTCCTTCTGCATGGCGGCCCGGAAAACCGCTTCCTCGTCGGATATCACCGACCAAACCGCGGAGGTGTAGATGGAAGTCAACAAAACAAGAGTCGGCATGAGCTTCTGGTCTCTGTCGATGAAATACATGGATAGCTTCACTACGAAATCGATGTTGAGCCCAATGTGGTCTTCGGGCAGGGCGGTTAGCCTGCGTTCTTTGACGATGGCGATGAGATTGATGGAGGCGCAGTAGATGTAGTACCATTTGTTCTTCACAGCTGAGCCCCACAAGATGAGCGGATTGAGCGCGTTGCCTATCCACATGAGGTGTTTTACCATGTTGATGTTGAGGTGTGGACGGTACACGAGAGCGTAGTTGGACGAGTGGCAGACGGAGATGGCGAAAGCGTGTTTCAACAGGGACATGACGGCGGGGGAGACGGAGGTGGAGAGATCGGTTCTGGATAAAGAGGTGAACCCGAGTTTTAAGAATGTGAGGCTGATGATTGCCCACAACGAGAAGAATATCCAGGCCGGGATGCCCATTGATGACAGATAATTTAGCTGCAGATCAAGATTTTTTATTTTTATTTTTAAATATTGAGTACTAAAGTCAACTTTACGTGTGCCGATTTGTTTGACCATTTATTTATTCTTCCAACAGAATTTTTTTAGCAACTTTTTTCAGCAAGACTTTTTTAGCCACTTGCGTTTAGGAATAGACCATTTTACCCTCGTCGAAAGATCTATTCAGGAAACTCTCAATATTCTCCCCTACTACACACTCTACTCCAAAAACAGCAATCAGCGGATAACACGCGGCTAGCCTTTGGTCTGCGTAGACGTGTTGTTTCGGTTAAAATCGGCCGGTTAATTAACCGTTGGTTAATTTAATCAGTTTTTGGTTAACCGTAACCTAACCGGCTGAGAACCGGTTAAGGTTACGGTTAAACCGGTTAACCGAACAGGCGATTAACCGGTGGTTAACCGCCGATTTTTTATTTTTTTTTTAATCAGTCGATCGACTGCTGGATCGACTGAAGGACAGAGAGTGGTGTTTGGAAATGCAGTCGATCGTTTCAGTCGATCGACTGAAAAATAGTCGATCGACTGAATTGCAGTCGAACTTTATTTTTTTTTTTTTTGGGAAAAAATAAGTTTAAAAAAAATAAGGACTTGATTTTAATTCTAATATTAAAAATTTAAATTTTTACTTTTAATATTAGAATTAACTTGCCTACGTATCCTCGTAAAGGAATCAAAGTCCACGTAGTTCGAACTTTTTTTGTTTGAAAGAAATAAGTTTAAAAAAAAAGGACTTGAATTTAATTCTAATATTAAAATTTAAAATTAAATTTTAACTTGTAATATTAGAATTAAATTGCCTACGTATCCTCGAAAAGGAATCAAAATCCACGTAGTTCTTTTACTTACCTCACTTACCTACTTACCTATTCGTCGTTGTCGTTTCTTTCCGAAGTGGAATCGTAATAGTCGCTCTCTTCGCCTTCATCCAATTGCATTTCTTGTTCTCGTTTTTCGGCCTTCACCCAATCGTTCATCAACATTTGATTTTCAAAATTTTTGGATGTTAAGGTAGACCGACGCTCATCTAACATGTAGTCTCTCGTGCTGAAGACCTGTACAACAGAAACTGTCGAAACCGGAACGGCAAGGACCTCCTTGGCAATTCTAGAGAGAGTGGTAAAAATACTGGCCATTTTCGACCAAAACTGCACAAGATCGTTAGTAACACCATCGGGCTTTTTTGGAACCGAAGTCGGTTCAAAAACTCCTAAACAACTATCTAATTCCATTGACCGACTAGCACTAGCCCTTTGCCGTTTTCGTTTAGTATTTTCAAGCAATCTCATATATGGGGCTAGAGCTCCTCGRAGGTCGTTGGGTCTTGTAGAAGTGACGGGGGAAGGGGAAGGGGACACATTAACATCACTAGAAGATGAAAATTGATCGTATTCATTAAAAGTTAGAATTAAAAAGTGTTGTGCTTCGTGAGCAACACTAAGAGGGTTAGGAATTGGTTTTCCACGAGATTCTAAAAAAGGTGTTAATGCATCRTAATAAAMTTTAAGTAAGTTTTGAARACCCTCCATCCGATAATACGGGTCTAAAATTTTTGCAATCAAAAAAACATTGGGAATGTAATGAAAATATTTGACCCATTTATCCAACATCTCATCGATAACATCACCTAATTCCGGGTTATCGAGTAAAGCACTACAAACAAGTACTATTTGAATACAATGATCAACAAGTATTGAGGAGGTAGGATAATAAACACCGGATAAAGCCACGGTGGCATCGTTAAAAGTTTTTAAAAGGGATATCATATTATAACAATCATCCCACATATGCGGAAACAAAGCGAAATCGACATCTTCATTATTAAAAAATGTACACAATGCATCTCTATATTCAAATGTATCATTAAGTAATTTATAAGTAGAGTTCCAACGATTTGGCACATCTAATGAAAATTTTTTTGGATGCAATTGATTGGCCTTGCAAAATCTTCGCCATTTTTTTTGAAGCGAATCGTGGTTTCGTAGATAAGCTATAGCACTCCTAATCGGTTGAATCTTAGTTTTAAAAAGAGTTAAACCATCTTGAACACATAAATTCAAAATATGACAAACGCATCTAACATGAAAAAAATTTGCCGCCAATAGCGGGGGACAAGTAATTTTTAACAATTCTAAACTAGCCGTATTGCGGAGGCATTATCAAATGAAATTGAAAAAATTTTGTTAGTTAAATGATACTCGGACAAAACAGTGGAGATTTTTTTCGAAATATTCACCGCCGTATGTTGGCTATCGAACTTTCTATATGCAATTAAACGTTTTTGTAAAGTCCAAGAATTATCAATCCAATGGCAAGTAATTCCCATATAATTATGATTTTTAAAATGATCCGACCAAATATCCGAACATATAGAGACACTATGAGGCAAACTATCAAATGTTGAAATCAAATTCAATTTATACTCACCGG
>BMAC01000565.1:229390-274041 GCA_014905375.1 Phtheirospermum japonicum | reverse complement strand
CGAGGCGCACCCTCCCTGCCCCTGTCGTAATTTCTTGGTTTTTTTTTTTCTATTTTTTACTATTTTTTTAGTTTTTTCATTTTTCATCTAAAATCAAAAAAAATAGAAAAAGCGTACTAAACGATCGACACCTGACCCTCGTGGTTCCACGACGCCGAGACGCACCTCCCCGCCCCGGTCGTAATTTCTTGGGTTTCGTTTATATTTTTTTACTAATTTTCTATTTTTTCAAGTTTTTTTCCATTTTTTATCTAAAATCGAAAAAAAAAGAGAAAAAGCATCATAAACGATCGACGCCCGACCATCGTGGTTCCACGACGCCGTGAAACACCCCTCCCCGCCCCGGTCGTAATTTATTGGGTTTCGTTTATATTTTTTTTTTACTAATTTTCTATTTTTTGAGTTTTTTTCCTTTTTTTATTTAAAATCGAAAAAAATAGAAAACGCGTCCTAAACGATCGACGCCCGATCCTCGTGGTTCCACGACGCCGAGACGCACCCATCTTCCTCTCGGCAAAATCACGATGATTCGTTGCTTCGCGTTTCCAACCGAAGGAGTTCATTAATCGATCGTATCTTGTTTTTGGTCGAATCCCACGACACGTGTGAATACGCACGTGCTCGTTGGTATTTTTCGATCGAAATCGGGTCAGAACCACCCCACGTGCCTAAGATGATTGGATTTGTTTCATTTTTACGAATTTTCTATTTTTTTCTATTTTTTTTTGAAATTTTTTTAATTAAAAAACCCGAGGGAATCTCTATTTCCTCGGTTTAAAACCGGGGGAAAGCTATTTCCCTCAGTTTAAAACCGAGGGAATAGTGATTCCCTCGGGGTTTTTTTTTGTTTTTTTTAATTTTTTTTAAAAATAAACCGAGGGTTTATTTTTCCCTCGGTTTTAAACCGAGGGTAGGCTGAGTCCCTCGGTCTGAAACCGAGGGAAAACACTCCCCTCAGTTTTTTGTAATTTTTTAAAAAATAAAAATAATAAAATTCCGAGGGATATTTATTTCCCTCGGTTTTTTCGAGGGCTATGTTCCCTCGGAAATCCTTCGGTTTTTTCTTCGATAATTATGGCGGCAAATAGTGGCGCTGTATTTCCGAGGGGAAAATCGAGGGAATATTTTCCCTCGAAAAAAACCGAGGGATGTTATAGGCCCTCGGTTTTTCCCTCTGAAAATATAGAGGGGAACACTTCCCTCGATTTTTTTCTCGGGAAGCTGTTATTTTTTTGTAGTGTATAGGTTAAACATATAGGAACGACATATATAAGTCCTATAGGTCAATTTACATATTGGAACGATATTTGCCGTTCCAATAAATATAATTGTCGTGCCAACAGAATGTCAACATATTGGAATGACTATGTCGCTCCTATAAGTACAATAGTATTGCAAACAGATCAATAATTTAATGGTGTATCTGTTGGAACAAAAAGTCTTTCCAATAAAAAAAAAGTCCTTCCAAATTATAACTAACCTCATTTAATACCTTTCACCTCCTCCTCCCCAAACGTTTTGAACATTAATATTAACCTTCTCCTCCCTAGTTTCGGTACTTCTTCTCACTTTCTCCTCTCTATATTTTTTTCTTTGCAGCAATGATCGAGAGTAAATCACTCTTCCTGTGTTTGGAAGGACTTGTCCTTTCAGAATGTTGAGGTTGTCATTCCAATAATTGAACCCGATGAAGCAAAACAGAGGTATGATTTCAATTCTTCTCCCTACCTGCTATGTTTGTTTTTGTATTTGTTTCAAAAATAAAGAACCATCGTTAAAATCCACAGTATATCTGTGTTTGTGAAATCATGAAATATATTATTCAAAAAATTTACAGCAATGACAGATAAATGGGGGTAAATCCTTCTTCTTGTGTTTGGAAGGACTTGTCCTTCCAGAATATTGATATTGTTGTTCCAATAAGTAATCATTCTTCTTGTGTTTGGAAGGACTTATCTTTGCAGAATATTGATATTGTCGTTCCAATAAATTATCTCAAAGAAACAATTATGTTTGTTTTCAAAGTAAAAGAACCAAATGGAAATCAACAGTATATTTGGGAAATAATCATCACTCCCATCTCCATAAACTATTACACAAAAAATTAAATAAAAATTAACCATGTGGTTGAGAAATCACCCAAATAAAATTTGTCAATTTATTTTTCAAATACTTTTGGGTTGCATATTTATTTTCATCATGAAATATATTATTCATCTAACAAAAAGAACAAATTAGATTCGTGGAACAAGAAATATGTGATAAAAGTATCACATATTTTCTAATACTAGATAAAGACCTATAATTTACAATATTTGCACCTACAAACTGTGATACATTTAACTCAAGTTATGATAATCTTACTGTCATTTGTGATACTTTAACATAACTATAGTATGTAATACTATTACCTAAAGTTGTGATATTTTTAAATAAATTTGTAATTCTTTTAGAGTAATTTTGATAATCCATATAGGAGTTAATATTTAAAAGTAAAGATGAGATATTTTTAATTCAGATTATGATACTTTTAACTGAATTTGTGATACTTACTGGAATTTGTAATATATTAATATGAAAATATCATATTAATTTGTGATACATTTCAATGAATCGGTTAAACTTCTAGCAAATTTCCTAACACTTTTAATATAATTTATGATACTTATAGTTATAACTATAGTAATTTGAAGTGATATTCTTACAAATTGTTATACTTTCAACTGAAATTGTGACATTTTTAGCACAATTTATAATACTTATATATAAACACGATCAGTATGGTAGTTTTGCTATAAACTATAATAATCTCTTTACGACTATATTTATGATTATTCAAACCCCAATTATCGACAAAACTCAAGAACAGATAACATATCTTGTTATATGATTATAATAATTTTGTAAGAGTTTTACAATTTAGTTACGAATTATCTCGATCATGTGAAATATAAATATAATTGTAATATTTGAACCCATATTGAACAATGAACCATCATAATGTGCACAACCATGATCATTAAATGATGATGTGCTAAAGTTGATAATATTCCTGCAATTTAAATTTTATTTCCCGTTAATTAATCACAAAAATATGGACAAAATTAATTCTCAAATTCTGAAGAAGATTTGATAGAAATTTTTTTTTACAATCAAAATAATAAAATGAACAACCCTCCAAAAAATAAACAAAAATCCTCACACCCGAAGCCCACCCCTTCAAAAAAAAAAAAAAAAAAAAAAGGAAAGAAAAGAAAAGAAAAGAAATCAACAAAACTTATGAACAAGACCCTTACTTCATGACCCTTCAAAACAAAAAAAAAAGGAAAGAAAAGAAATTAACAAAACTTATGAACAAGACCCTTACATCATGACCCTTCCAAAAAAAAACAAAAAAAACCTCACCCACCTGTCGCCCACCCCCAGCTCAACGACATATGCCACCCATTCAATTCATATTACACAACAAACAACACCATAAATTGAACAAAAATATGTATCTCAATATCTCACACAAATACACGTACGCCATCTTGCTGAGAGAGAGATGAAAAAAAGTTTACTGTTGCCGATGTCGGAATATATAAACCATCAAAATTGTAGATTACAACCAGAGGAGTTGAGAGATGAAAAAAAGTTTACTGTTGCCGATGTCGGAATATATAAACCATCAAAATTGTAGATTACAACCGGAGGAGTTGAGTGGTGGTTGTCAACCCAAATCTGACCCAGTGAATTATTGTAAATCGGGGGTCAAGACGTCGGCAATTTGTAAGCTTTGATTATAAATGAAGAATTAATTTGGGTGCCGAATCTGCCTTTCTATTGATTCCGAAGGCAATATATACAAGATATAGTTTGACCTAACTTGAGGCCCACTCTAGATTAAATTAAATACATTAAATATAACATATATTCTCCAATACTCCCYCTCAAGTTGGAGCATGTAAATCCCGAATGCCCAACWTGCCCAACAARAACTGAAACTRTGGAGCGCCAAGCGACTTAGTAAGGATATCARCAGGCTGAGAATGTGTCCGGATATGAGCTGTACGAAYAGTCCCAGCAAGTAACAAGTCACGGATAAAATGACAATCAACTTSAATGTGCTTAGTCCGATCATGAAAAAYAGGATTAGCAGCAATATGAAGAGCGGCTTGACTGTCACAAAATAAATGCATGGGTGAAGAATGATTAACACCAAGAGATCGCAGCAAGGCTTTGAGCCAGAGTAACTCACAACAAACAGTAGCCATTGCTCGATATTCTGCCTCAGCAGATGAACGGGAAACAATCTTCTGTTTCTTGGTCTTCCAAGATATAGGAGATGAACCAAGCTGAACGAAATAACCTGTCAGAGATCGACGAGTCATAGAGCACATAGCATAATCAGAATCACAGTAAGCTGTAAAGAAGAATCACTTCGTAGTAAAATGCCTTGTCCTGGATGACTTTTAAGGTAACGAAGAACCCGAGTAGCAGCATCCCAATGATCAGTGGTAGGAGACTGCATAAACTGAGCCAAAGTATGAACAGCATAACAGATTTCGGGTCTAGTGATAGTCAAGTAGATGAGACGACCAACTAGACGACGATACCTATCAGGAGCCTGAAAAGGAGGTGCAGTGGATAGAGCAAGCTTGTGATTTGTATCCATAGGAAAATCACAAGGCTTGCTAGCAAGGAGACCAGCCTCAGTAAGAATATCAAGTGTGTACTTCCGCTGACACAGAAACAGRCCATCAGCAGAACGAGCAATCTCAATACCCAGAAAGTACTTCAAAGACCCCAAGTCCTTCATATGAAAACAAGAACTAAGCTGAGCCTTGAAGTGACACAAAGCAGACAAGTCATTTTCCGTAATAATCAGATCATCAACATAAACCAGAACATGAATACAGATGCCAGATCGAGTATAAGAGAACAAAGAGTAATCCGCACGAGACTGTGTGAAACCAAACCTGCGTAATGCAGATGTCAATTTCGCGAACCAGTTTCGCGGAGCCTGACGTAAACCATACAAAGAACGATTGAGCCTACAGAATTGGCCCGTGGCAACTCCCGTAAATCCAGGAGGGGGTTTCATATATACCTCTTCATGTAGATCGCCATGAAGAAAGGCATTATGGACATCCATCTGATGCAATTCCCAATTCTTAGCAGCTGCAACAGCTAAGAAAGTACGAACGGAGCCCATTTTGGCAACAKGTGCGAAAGTCTCATGAAAATYAATACCCTCTTTCTGATTGTTKCCCAAGACAACTAACYGAGCCTTATATCTCTCAACAGACCCATCAGAATTAAACTTGACCCGAAAAACCCACTTACAACCAATGGGTTTCTTCCCTTTGGGAAGTTCTGTAATAGACCACGTCCCATTGCGCTCAAGGGCTGCAATTTCAGCCTTCATGGCCTCAAGCCAGTGTGAACTGCGCACAGCTTCAGCAAATGTGCGAGGTTCTGCAACAGACTGAACGGCAGCAAGAAAAGCAGTATGGCTGGATGAAAAACAATCATAAGTAATATAATGAGCTATGGGAAAAGATGTACCTGACGAAACTGATGGTTGAGATGAAGAAGACGAAGGAGCTGTCGGTTGTTGCACAGTGTTACAAACAAAGTCACGGAGCTTCACAGATGGAGTACGATCACGGGTAGAACGACGGGTAGAGTCATGAACAATGACAGGAAGAGATTGAACCCCACTCTCCCTATTTGTTGGCTGTGATTGGTCGTTTGAGGTGCTAGGTAATAATGTGGCTTGAAGAGGTATAGAATGAGATTGAATCCCACTCCCCCTGTCGTCTGTCTGCATTTGGTTGTTTGTGGGGTGTGAGATTGGTTCTTGAACGGGCACGGGCGGAGGTTGGATCCCACTCCCCCTGTCATCCGTCTGCATGTGGGAGAAGGGACTAGAATTGAAAGTAGCGGGATGTAATGTGTCAGGTTGTTCAGAGACATTTTCGACTGGGATTTGGTTATTTTTAAAGGGAAAATGCGATTCGTAAAAGATAACATCGCAAGAAACGAATCGTTCTTTAGTTTCTAAATCCATTACTCGCCATCCTTTTTGTCGTTTGGGATATCCAGTGAAAACACATTGTCTAGCTCTAGCGTCAAACTTATTAGTGGTCTTAGGAACAATGGAGAAATAGCAAAGACATCCGAGAGTACGCAAATGAGCATAACTAGGCTGACGACCATATAAAATCTCAAAAGGTGTTTTGTTTTGTAATAATGGAGTCGGTGTTCTATTGATTAGATACCCAGCTGTTAAAATACAATCACCCCAAAAATCCAAAGGTAAGTTTGCATGAAAACGCACAGATCTAGCAACATTAAAAATATGACGATGTTTTCGTTCAGCCCGACCACTTTGTTGGGGTGTCCCGACACAAGAGGTTTCAAACCGAATGCCATGTTTATCAAAGTAGGATTGCAAACAAACGAATTATGTGCCATTATCACTTCTGAAACATTTAATAGACTTTTGAAATTGAGTTTTGGCCATGGCATAAAAATTGGGAATTAAAGTAGCAACTTCAGTCTTGTTTTTCATCAAATAAATCTATACACCACGGGAACAATCATCTACTAATGTCAAGAAATAACGAGCACCAGAGATAGAAGGGGTTCGATAGGGACCCCAAACATCACAATGTGTTAAATCAAATATCTCGAAAGCATGCGAATGACTAATTGGAAACGAAGAGCGAGTTTGTTTAGCGCGATGACAACTATCACATGGTCCAGGGAGCCATTTATTTTGACAAAAGGTAAATTTTGAAGAACAGAAATAGAAGGATGACTAACTCGAGAATGCCATAAAGCAGGCGAATTGACATCCATCCGTGAAGAACGTGCAGTCGGTGCCGCTGCACTAAACCAGTAGACTCCATTTCGCTCCTCACCCGCTCCAATCAGCGTCATCGAGATACGATCCTGTAACACACATAACTTATCAGTCAAAGTGATAACACAATTCTGATTCTTCAACAATTGAGCACAAGAAATTAAATTGCACGTCAAATTTGGAACCACAAGCACATTATGAAGAATTAAGCGGTCACTTAAAGACAGAGTGCCCGCTGTTTGTGCCGTCGTAGGCAGCCCATTAGGTAGAAGAATAGTAGTCGGATCCACATTAACCAAATCAGATAACAAATCAGACTGCCCGGTCATATGAAAGGAAGCACCAGAATCAATAATCCATTGAAAATGAGGCTTACCCGATAGCTGCAGACTAGAATCAGATTTAGGAACATTTAAAATATTCATTAAATTGGACCATTGTAAGTCTGTTAAACCAGTGCCTGCCCGATCACCAGCTCGTAGTGCGGCTGCGAAATAATTTCCAGCAGATCGCGATTGCGCAGCATTAGCCCGCCCCGGAGTACGGTTCCCAGCAGAAGACCGTAAATCATTCCCAGTAACTGTCGAAGGGTCGATCGGGTCACGGGGCCCCGTCCACCAGTCCGGGTAGCCAAGAACCCGAAAGCAACGCTTGGTGTCATGACCTAAATGTCGACAGATCGAACAGTAGGGGCGATCGGAGAGCAGGCGATTTGTTCGCCGCTCGTCGTCTGTTGTCTCGGACCACTTGTCATCACGCTGTCCAGATTGTGCAGGCCTCGCAGGACGACGTTCGCCAGCAGGAGAAGGCTGATCGCGGCGCTCGGTTCGAGCCGACAGACGAGTGGACTGCGCGACAAACACACCCCCATCGGGTTTCTGGTCACGATAACCTGTAGTTGTCTTTCTTCTTGAACTGCCATAGCATAGACTCGATTAAGTCCTGGGAGCGGGTCTTGAGCTAGGGAATTGGAACGAACAGTCAAAAAGCAGTCGTCGAGCCCCATGAGAAATTGGTGAACACGTTCTTCGTCGCGATCGTGTCCTTCCCGCACAGCCCATTGATATGTGCACTTTCCACACGTACAGGTACGGGTCTGAGTATAATTTGATAACTCATCCCATAGTTGTTTTAAAGCTCCGTAATAGATCGAAACTTCCTGACCGTTTTGAGTACAGCGGGACAAATCAAAACGAAGTTGTTGGACCCGAGGGCCATTACCAATAGAGAATCTTTGTTGTATGTCATCCCAGAGCTTCTTGGCGGTATCAAAATATGTGATTGTAGAGCGAATGGACTCGTCTATGGATTGAACGATCCACCCGATTAGCATACAATTAACACTGTCCCAATCCTCTATTTGATTGAGGTCATCAGGCTTCGAAATATCTCCATTAATAAATCCGAATTTGCGTTTAGCGTGAAGAGCGTTACGCAAACAAATATCCCATTCCTGGTAGTTGTGGCCTTTGAGAACTACCGGGCATATCTTCATTCCGGGATGATCGGAGGGATGAAGATAGTAGGGAGAAGTAATAGGTTTGGACCCGGACGACGAAGACTCCTTGTCATCTGGATTAACCATGATAACGAAGCAAGAAAGAAAAAAAATAATTTGTTGCAAAAGAAAAACAGATCGACGGCCGAATGTTGGACAACAGCCTGTGGCGGAAGCGTTGTTTTGTGTAGGTTAGGATCGAGGTTTGCTCGATACCATGAATAATTAATTTGGGTGCCGAATCTGCCTTTCTATTGATTCCGAAGGCAATATATACAAGATATATTTTGACCTAACTTGAGGCCCACTCTAAATTAAATTAAATATATTAAATATAACATATATTCTCCAATAATAAATCTACGATGATCAGTACATCCAATCGTAAATTTGATTGCGAATTTATAAATTAAATTGAAGTGGTTGAAACGGCTCGAATGCTATACTTTTTATTTAATTTTTTCTATCGATAACTGGTGGCTATTGACGCTGACGAATTTATGTGTGTCCATGTGTGTGTGATAGAGGCAGAGTGAGAGAGAGAGAGACGGGGGAGGGCGGGGGGAGAGAAAGTCAAACACTTGATGACTTTTTTTTCTTTTATAATTAGATTATTGATGAAAAATTATTACATAGTATGAGATTGGTTTCACATGAGTATTTGTAGTTATTTTTATTTAGATTCATTCCCGATAACAGTGATTCTTAAATATTTGGAAAAACAATGTTGTGCTGATTTATAACTATCTTACTCATTATAAATTTTTAGTTGTCTTTACTAGTTACTTATGTTTTCAAGTGTAATCATTAATTCACGTTTTTTTGTAATTATAGTCAAAATTTCAAAACCTCATGTTTTATTTTTATTATTCCATTACTATTTATATACATTCTCAACAAAACACGCGTGCTTTGTTTAATTATATTAGTTTTATTTATAACAAATTAGCAAATTTAAAAATTACAATTCTTTCTAGATGTAAACAAACACTATTATTACGCTTTCCGCAATATATATTTTTCAAAAACATTTTTCAATCACTTCCCTTTCAAACAATCTGCAAATTATATATTTTATCTTAATTCTTAACCAACCAATTCACATTGACTTTTCTATACCTACATTATTATTATACTATATATATGGCCTGCCGGTTATTGCGCAGGCCATTTGTCACCTATTGATTTGCTTTTTTTTTTTTCTTCTTCTTTTTCTATTTCTTATTTATTTCTTTTGCTTTATTTTTATTATTTTTTTTGATTTTATTTTTAAAGATAAAATCAATTAGTATAATTTTATTTTCTAAATTATAACTATTTTTATATATTATACTAATTTATAGTTAAATATGTGATTGATTATTATTTAGGAGAAAATTAAATTTTAAAAAATCTAAATCATTAGTGTAATTTTATTTCTCCATTAAATTACATTTTAAATTATAGTATTTTATTCTTAGCATATTAAAAATTAATTAATATATTTATTTAAAGAATGCAATTTTTTTATTCTTTATTTATAATTTATTTTATATTTCTCTTTAGAAACCATTAAATTCCGTCATCGCGAATTTTTTGCTCTAAGAATTTTTTGTAATTTACTTTAAATTTTGAGATTTTTGTCCTTAGTTGGCAGATATAAAACTTATCATTAAAATTTTTTTATTTAAATTTTATTTCTTCGACGTTTTAATGTTTGGTTCTTTTTACTATATTTTGGATTTAATTTTTTTTTCTAATGTATTTTTTTATTTTTAATTTATAATATAATTATCAAGTAAATGAATAAAACTCAAATCTTAAGATGAAATATTATTAATATATTTATATAGGTAAAAGAATATAAAATTGTATAAAGAATTATTATTTCAGAACACCTAATCTAATAATTTTAAAATGTTTATAATATGAATGACTATTATTAATAAATGTATATTACGTAAATAAAAATTATATTTTATAAAGAATATTTATTTAAAGATACATAATTTAATGTATTTAATCTACCTATATTATAATATAGGAAAGTTTAGAGAGTCAAGAAGGATAGCGTTTTATATTTATTTTATTTCTACTAGATAAAACATACAATTATTATATTACGGATTAGGTCACTGACCATATGAATACATTAAATTAAAATTACAGATATATTACATATAAAATAAACATACATCAATATATAAATATATTAAATAATATTAAGTTGCCATACTAAGTACATTTACGTAATAAATAAATATCCTTGAAGTAGAGCCTCATATTTAAAGTGGATGCATTTTATATTTGTATATAAGACAAATTGACACCCTAACATCAGACTCCTCAAAATTAATTTTGAAAATTAAAAAAATAAATTAGGAAACCTACAAAAAATTGCCTAAAACAAAAAAAGAATCTTAAAAATAAAACAAAACAAAACCCGAAAATAGAGAAACTAAAAACTAAAAAAGAACCCTAAAATTAAAGAAAATATTTAAACCTTTTGGAGTTGCATGTATTAGTTGATTTAATGTTACAATGCAATCTTATTTTTATATAATACAAATAATTAAAATCCAACGTTTAAGATTTATATAACATGGTTAATAGAAGAAGTGATTATTAAGAAAAATATACAATTCTTTTATATTTTTCACTTTTATTTAATATTTAATAAATTAATTTAAAAATTTATGAATATAAACTTGCTCCGCAAATTCTAAGTTGATTTTAAGGTTGGAATACTAATATCTGCAACCTTTCAATAAAGTCGATACATACTCTTCCGAAACAAACCCCAAGCAATAAAATATCCCAAATTTCTTCAGTTTTCTCAATAATTTTTTATTTTGTTGTCCACATTCTATATGATCATTATTTGACTAAGACAACTCATATTAATAATGGAAGACCAAAAACTAGGATCTTGTGTAGTTTATGCCCTCAAACTAAAAAAATAAATAAAGGATAAGTATGCATCTATTTTGTTATTACACTTTTTTGTTAGGTTTGACTTAAGATTAGCATTTTAGCTCTTCTCACTTTTTCTGCCTCTAAAAAGCCCAACTCCAATCCCATCGCCTCTATTATGAAGCAATGAAAAAATGTCAATAACATAAACAAAGCAAATTAATCAGAAATAACAGGATCTTATTTTGTATTTTGAAAACTTAGATGACATAAATACTATTAAGAAACTGAACAAAATTTACTACTCAATTAGAAGATCTGAACTCTTCAAATAATCAAATTCTATAACTCATATAGAGGTACAGTTTGCAGTTAGAAGCTGAGAATCACTTTTTTTTTTCCTTTTTTATATATAGTGTTTGCAAACACTCGTTTATTCTCGCCAAACCACAACTGCTGCTTCGTCTTCTCCTCTCCTCACCAGGATCAACGCCTCTAACTTCAGCCGCAGGGTGTAGAGAAGAAGACAAGCACCATAGGCAATCCAAGTAGTACCACGAAGCCCAAACTGACTCACCGTACAACCCACAATCACATTACCAAGCAAGAAATTAAACACCCCAAGGTCGCGAGGACACATGAGCATCGCCAGGTTCGCCAGCCACGCCACCCCGAAGTAGAGGAATGCCACCACGTGATCGAATGTCGTTAATCGAAAAAAATTCTGAAAAAATATTGTCCCCGCCATCCCCATCCCAAACTCAACCACTCTCCCATTCTCTCTAATCACCTTCATTAATTTTCGCAAAACCTGATTTTCTCCTTCCTCCACCGGCAACATCCATCTCCGGAAGCGCTCGTCACCAGAGCCCGCCGCCCATGCGGTCGAGATGAAGAATCCGATGACCAAGACCAAGACCGGAAAATACATTGACTCCCCGCCAACGAGAAACAATGATGAGATGGCGAGGAAGTGGGCGATGAGGCCGGTTTGTTCTCCCGACACGACGGCGAATTTACGTTGAAAAATGATTATGGAGTTAGTGACGTACATCGGGAAATACCACGCGACCGATTCGCCACACGACCAGAAATAAAGAAGAGGATACAGAGCAGCGGTAATGGACCACTTATGCGGGTATTCTTGGGGCGCGAAAGTCTTCATCTCCGGGATGAAATAGTAGAACAAGCTGAATAAGTTGACGAGGGAGTAAATGGGAAAATACCATGAGTACGATTCGCCGACGATGCGGGTGAAGAGAATCGGAAAGACTGCGAATGAGATCCACGTGTAGTATTCATGGACAGAGATGCCATTGAGTTTGGATCGAAATACGAGGGCGTAAGTGGAGGAATGGCACAGAGAGATGGCTGAGGCGTGCTTGAAAAGAGACATGATGATGGGAGAGATTGATGAGTCAGGTTTTTCCAAGGATTCGATTCCGAAGAATAAGGAGCCGATTCCTGTAAGTGCCCAGAAGGAGAAAAACATCCACGCCGGAATGTCCATTTTCTTTGTTTAAGCCTTCTTCAAGAATTGGAAGACTATAATTTTCCATTAATGCCAATTCTCCCACGCTACAGGATTAAAATAGAAATAACTGGAAAGGGCCTAATAGGGGTGGATTGAAATAACAACCACTGGAAATCGTAGTGCAGAGACTAAAAAAGAATATAAAAAAATGTAAGAACGGGTCAACCAGCAGACTTAAATAGAGGTATAAAAAAAAATGAGGGAGTAGGTAAGAACGAGAATCTGAAACAATGTAGTGGTTGGTAACTACACCGCACATGGGTTATCAAGCATATGGTTATCAAACTCATTAATCTCTATAATCAAATTCATTGACAATCTCACAAATTTACCAAACATAAATATTAGAAAACTATATTGAACAATAAAGTTGTAACAAAACAATCACTCGTGCCCTTCATCCCATATCCACCAAGGACAGACTCGAGCTTGAGGCGCAAACCGTATAGCAAAACGGATGTACCATAAGCAATCCGAGTAGCACCACAGAGCTCGAACTGACTCACTGTACAACCCACAATCACATTCCCAAGCAAAAAGTTAAAAACTCCAAGATTTTTAGATACCCGTAGCAGAGCAAGTTTACCCAGCCACGACATCGCGAAGTATAATCAACTTGGCACAAAGAAACATGATTAAACAATTAGCTGGGACAATTTTCTCCGTGTTTTTGATGCCATACCTCGGCATCACTTAGCTGGGACAACTTACAAAATACGTCTCCATTTGATAGCAGTTGTCGGACGTTCACTGGCTAGTGAGAATGCAAACACTTTCTTCATCGTAGACCTCACATTTTTCTCTTGTGAATTTGACGTTGAAGCCTCCATCACACAACTGACTAATGCTTATCAAATTGACAGTCAGCCCTTCAACAAGTAGCACATTTTTCAGTTTGGCAATTCCTGGAACATGGAGTGTTCCTTGACCAATAATCTGTCCATTTGCTCCTCCGCCATATTTGACCTTTCCTCCTTTGAATTTTACGATGTTCGACAGAAGTTCTTCGAATCCGGTCATGTGTTTGGAGCATCCACTATCAAAGTACCAAGCTCCAGGAACGTGAGATTTTAAAGAGGTGTACATCATGTTACACTTGATCTCTCCCTTTCTTACACAAACTCGTTTCAACTTGGTTTTGCCTTTGGTGTTGACAACTTGAGTCACATCAAGAGTCTCATCATCTTGATTAATCCTTTGAAAAGGACTTTTCTTCCTTGTTCTCTTCCAGCAGAAGGGACGAACGTGGCCATGATCTCCACAGTGATGGCAAACATACTACCTTCTTCCCTTCTTATGGTGCTTGACAGATTCTTGGTTGTGGCTGACTTGAAGCGGTTGTTGCTCCGATTTGTAAGCAATTCCGTGCCTTGAAGTTTCTGGGTATGACATCTCCAGAATTTCATCCAATTTCGCCTTTCCCTTGTTTAGGTTTGAAATTGTATCTTGAACCTTTTTTAACTCAGCCTTTACTCGCTCCAATTCTAAATCTTTTCTTGTAAGAGATGTTTCCAACATGGTAATGATCTTCACTTGGTCTTCTATCTCATGAGTAAGCTTTTCAACTTTGATCGTAAGGGATTTCACTTTCAGAACCTGATTTTCCCACTTGGAGAACAGTTCATCATACTGTACACACAGCTTTTTATATTCGTCGTGAAAATTTTCAACCTCTGCATTCAGACACAGGGTGTTGAAATTGATGTTGTGAACTCGAAAGTCGTCATCCCAGGCAACATGAGCAAAAAGAACAGGTACTGACTCAGGTGAGTCAGAGTCGCTTCCATCTTCATCAAACTCCTTTGATATGAGACTCTTCTTCCTTAACGTATTTGCACATTCGTTTTTGTAATGCCCCCAACCTTTGCACTCATGACATTGGATTTCGCTGATTGGCTTGGAAGAAGTTCCAGTCTTTGAATCAGAAGATGAGGGCTGGAAGTTGAATAACTTTCTCCAAGAAGACTTTGGAGGTGGTGTCTCCATCATGGAATTTGATGCTTTCCCTCCAATGTTGTTCTTTCTCCTCAAGTAGCGATTGAATTTTTTAGTAACAAGTGACACTTCTTCCTCTCCAAGTGTGGTTCTTTCAAATTTGTCAAAGAGCTCTCTCCAGTCAGTATTTTCATCTTCATCTTTAGAGTTAACATCGGAGGTGAGAGCGATATTCTTCTCCTTCGAGTGAGATTCTACATGCTCCATCTCATATGTATTGAGAGATCCGACCAACTCATCATAGACCAGTTTGTCAGTATCTTTGGATTCCTCAATGACAACCACTATCACATTGAACTTCTTCGTAACAGATTCGAGAAGTTTTCCTACAAGGCGTGCATTGGACATGGGTTCGCCAAGGTTTCCAATTTCATTTGCTATGTCCGAGAGTCTGATGGCATACTCCACAACCGACTCTTTGTCATCCATTCTCATGGTCTCGAATGTTGTGGTGAGCATTCTCAGGCGAGATATCTTCACACTTGTTGTCCCTTCGCATACCCTTTGAAGGGCATCCCATGCTTCTTTCGCAGACTCACAATTCTTGATCACTTTGTAGTAGTTTGTATCGACATAGCTGCATAGGGTATTAATGGTCTTAGAGTTCCAATTTGAAATGGCAACTTTATTTTCCGTCCAGTCTTCTTCTCTCTTGAATACGGAGTCACCGTCACCATCAGCAGCAACACGAGGTTTCTCCCATCCAACAAGGATGGATCTCCAAGCTCGTTCATCGATATTTTTGATGTGCCACAACATCCTCTGTTTCCAAAGAAAGTAGTTCTCTCCATTTACGATTGGGGCTCTTGGATTACCTTGAGCGCAAGGATCGAAATACTTAAAGTTAAGTATCCTGCTCTGGTGCCAATTGTAGTTTTGTAAAAATGAAGTTTACAGGTATGATGTTAGGTTTCGTTGTAGACGTCACCAGACCTAACATCAACTGAATCTCAAAAATAGCAGCGGAAATAAACACAATAAATTAATTTCAGTTTGTAAGCAATCGTGCTTACAAACTTGGGTGTACAAACCCGAAAATTATATTACTTTTTAAACGTTCAAGACCAATTACAAAATCACAAAAAGTAATATACGAAAAACAACTTGTATCAAACAATTGATGCACAAAATACTCGTCGATTCTTCTTTAGTAGAATTCCTCCGTTGGTTACGCAACGTAGAGATCCTTCTAATTTTTCAGCAAAGCTCCGAGTCTGTCGTACGTCTTCTGCTTCAGAAATATCCTCACGCGTGTATCCTGTTTTGCGTCTTGGTGTCTCAATATATAATGAGACTCCAAGTCTTGTTAAACAAGTTAAAATGTATTAAGGAAACTATTTAAATTCCTAAACTCCTACTAAGAAAGAAATTTAGAATTCTAAAATACTTAGCGTACTAAGAAAAACAAACTACAAACAAAACAATTATTGTTAAAAATAATATTCCCAACATAACAAATTAATCTGCTCCAGTTTGAAGAAACACTTGACAACAGGGGAAATCCTGTTTCTTTTTGTAACATTAACTTGAACTTAGATTTTAGACCAAGTCCTATAAATAAATTAATAAAGTAAATGGGAGTTGGTGTTGGGAAAGACTAAATGCATAACTAACATTTCTTTTAGAAATATGTCAACTATGCGCTCTCACGTAAAGCATGAGTTTGTCATTCAACATCGTATTAGTCGCGCCGATGCAAATTAATCATAAATAACAGAGTGTTTTGAAAGTTCGATAACATGAATTATGTAAAACAAAAAAAAAAAAAAAAAAAAAAAAAAAAAAAAAAAAAAAAAAAAAAAAAAAAAAAAAAAAGAAAAGCAAACAAGTTTTACTACTGAATTACTTATGACTTGTCAAGAATCACTTTTTATCACTCATTAATTCTCGCCAAACATCAACAGCTGCTTCGTCATCTCCTCTCTATACCAGAGTCAACGCCTCCTGATTCAGCCGCAGGATGTATAGAAGAAGACAAGCACCATATGCAATCCAAGTAGTACCACAAAATAGAGGAGTGTCACCACTTGATCGAACGACGTAAGCCCAAAAAAATTCTGAAAAAATATCTTCTCCTTGATCCCATTCCCAAACTCAACCACTTTTCCATTCTCTCTGATTTAACAAAACCTGAGTTTCTCAAGTCTCCAGAAGCAGCCCATGCGGCACACAAACGAGGAAAACTGAACCAATGTGTGAAACATAGTGGGCAGAGCAAAATAGTATAGGGGAAGATAACAGAAGAACAATAGTCAAATATTATTACACAAGGAATATACTATGACGTGAGTACATGATTTTTCTAGAGTTTTAACCTCATATGGAATACTCTTTTGACAACCAACTCTCAAACTGCATATTTATACTATCAATGAGTCCTGGCTTAACTCTATTTACTCAAAACATGACTACATGCATAATAACATCAAATCCACATACATTGTCTAGCACATACATGTACCTTGTCCAGGGTCATCATCTAGAAATTTCAAATTACTATTTTCAACAACCAACCAATATCAGGAAGTAATTTGTCTTTCAGCCGACAAGAAACAATGATGACAGGCGGTTTGTTCTTCGGACATGGCTGCGCAAGTATGTTTAAAAATGATTGTAGAATTAGTGTTGAACAATTCGGGGTACCTCACTACTAGCATACATAGAAAAGGAGGCCACAGCCATGCCATGCATAGCCATGAATGTAGCACAGCAAGCTGACAAAACCAGCTGGAGCAGAAGAAGACAAATGGACCATATATCCGTTGTGCATCTTTAGTTTAGGGTTAAAGTTGTCATTTGTATTCACCAGCTGTGTTGTGTGACACGTAGCATGACCTAGGGTTCTTTTATAGCTATTTATATAACTCTGTATAAGCTCAGCCGCATATTCATTCAAGACACTAACAATGTATAACCCTAGCAGCTTCAATAGTGCCTTGTCCAGTTTGCTTTCTTGCTTTCAGCGTTTTATTGTTCATATATGGCAATGTGCTTTGTTCAACATGGTATCAGAGCAGGTATATGACCTTTCTCTGCCATTCTACAGCTTTAATTAATGCCTATCCAGCTCCTTTACCTTCAGTCTTTGTTTTTTCCTTTTTAGCCAAGCACCATGTCACGAACTCCTGTCATGTCCACTTCAAACCCTCCTGATCCGGTCATCCAGCTGCAAAGTCAATTGATTAGCACTAAACTTAATGATAACAATTATCTCATATGGAAACAACAAGTCATGACAGCCATTAGAGGTTATGAACTGTCAAACTTCATTGATGGCACTTATAAAATACCAGATCATTTCATTCAAAGTGAGTCTGGAAATGAGAGTGTACTAAATCCTGCCTACTCCAACTGGATTCGGCAAGATCAATTACTGGCCTCTTGGCTACTCTCCTCCCTCTCAGAAAGTGTGTTAGTCACTACGGGACTTAACACATCTAGTGAAATTTGGGAGGCTCTGCACATCAGTTTTGCCAATGAAAGCAATGCAAAGGCTATGCAATAAAGGATGCAGCTACAAGCCATGAAGAAAGGATCTTTATCCATGAGAGGCTACATAAACAAGATAAAATCTTGTTGTGATATGATAGCAGCCACTGGAGAGAAAGTTTCTGAGCAAAACCAGATTCTTCATCTACTATCTGGCCTTGGATCTGAGTACAACCCTGTGGTAGTGTCCATAACTTCAAGATCCACTCCCTGCATCCTTAGAGAAGCCCACTCCATCCTCTTGAGCTTTGAAAACAGACTGGAGACTACTGAGATAACCTGCCAAGACTCCCCTTTTTCTGCAAATCTACTAACTCAAGGGAACAATCAGAGGATCCCCTTTTCTCAAAGGGGCAGAGGCACAATGAGAGGAGGTTCCAACAGAGGCAAAACCAGAGGGAGATTTGGAGGTTATAGAGGAAGAGGGGGCAGATATGGATACAAGGGAGACAAGCTAAGGTGCCAGATTTGTCACTATACAAACCACACAGCAGATAAATGTTATTACAAAATGGATATGAATTTTAATCCTACCACCAGCACCAGGAGCTATTCTCAAGTCTCAAGCAACTCTTATCAGAGTCCTTCCATCAACATTGCTAGTATCAGCCCTCAAGACTCCATCTCTGAAGGAAACTGGTATCTTGATTCAGGAGCTACCAATCATGTCACTTATGACATGAATAATCTCACTCTGGCTGCAGAATATCAAGGAGGTGAGAAAGTGCAAATGGAAAATGGATCAGGTATGACAATTGCTCATATTGGTAATTCAATTGTTACTGACCAATACAATCCTTCATATCACTCTTTTCACCTCAAGGACCTTTTACATATACCACACGTCAAGAAAAACTCATTAGTGTGTCAAAGTTTGCCAAAGATAACCATGTGTTTTTTGAATTTCACCCTGGTTTCTATCTTGTGAAGGCAATCTCAACAGGGGAACCACTTCTCAAATGAGTACTTAAGGGGGGACTTTACAATTTCAATCTCATCAATCTTCAAGCCAGCACCTCATCTATCCATCCACCTCAAAGACCTGCTGTTAATGTCTTGGATTTAAATACCTGGCACTTTAGGCTAGGTCATCCTGCAATGGATATTGTAGGAAGACCCCTCAAATGTTGTAATATCTCTTATTCTAATAATAAAAGTACTTCCTTGTGTTCTGCTTGTATGGAATCTAAATCACATAAGTTACCTTTTCTTGATTCTGTCACTGATCATTATGGTGTTTTTGACATAATCCACACTGATGTATGGGGACCACCACCAATTAGGTCATTTACTGGATATAGCTATTATGTTAGCTTCATTGATCACAAAACAAGATACACTTGGCTATACCTACTCAAGGCCAAATCAGATACAGCTCAGGCCTTTGTTCATTTTCATTCACTTGTTACCAATCAATTTCACAAATCAATAAAAATTGTCCAAAGTGATGGAGGTGGTGAATTTCAGTCACTTAGTCCTTATTTTCTAAAACATGGGATCTTACATTGACTTTCTTGACCCTTTCACACCCCAACAAAATGGTCTAGTGGAAAGGAAGCATAGGCAAATAGTTGAGGTTTGTTTGTCCATGCTATCTTAGTCCAGAGTTCCATCCAAACATTGGGATGCAGCCTTCACTAGTGCAGTTTACCTCATTAACAAGACCCCCTCCAAAGTCCTCATATACTTGACTCCTTTTCAATCCTTGTATGGTCAAAAGCCAGATTACTCAACTCTTAGAGTATTTGGCTGCCTGTGTTACCCTCATCTAAGACCATATAACAAAAATAAACTGCAATTCAGAAGCACAAGCAGTACCTTTCTTGGCTATATCCCTTCTCACAAAGGATACAAAGTTCTACTTCCTGACAAAAGGATCATCATCACAAGACATGTGGTCATTGATGAGACCACCTACCCTTATACACAAAACAACCAACCTATGACACCACCTATCACAGAACAAACTCCCTCAGCACCACTGCTACATATTCCACAAACTCAAATTCAGAATCCCATCCCACATTATCCTCCACCTTCTAACTATAATTTACCATAACCACCACATTCCCCTCAATCACAGAGATCATCATCTACTTCATCCTCTAGCCATTCACAACCTATTGATAATGCCAGCACACTAAGTCAAACATCAACCAGCCCTCCAAATACTGCAGTAATCCCTATTGGTCAGATAATTATATATTTGCCAATTGGCAATGGGTCTTTACCTACTACAGATGCCACTAACATTGTCTTGCATGAAGGAGGTAAAGATCAGAATATCCATTCAATGACAACTAGGCTCAAGGCAGGAATCAGAAAGCCCAAATCATACATGGTTCAAGTTGATCCTTTTACTGAACCAAAACCTCATTCTCAGGCTATGAAATATCCACATTGGCATGAGGCAATGAAGAAGGAATTTGAAGCCTTAGCCAGGAACAATAAATGGACAATAGCCAAATTGCCACCTAACAGGAAGATAGTGAGTTGTAAGTGGGTATTTAAGGCTAAGAAAGATGCGACAGGCTCCCTGACCAGGTGCAAAGCCAGATTAGTGGCCAGAGGTTACACACAAGAGGCTGGATTTGACTACCATTCAGTCCTTTCATAAAGCCATCAACCATCAGAACAGTTCTTGCAATTGTTGTTTCAAGATCTTGGCAAATTAGACAGATTGATATTGACAATGCATTCTTGAATGGTGATATTGACACAGAAATATATATGAAATCCCCTCCTGGATTTGAGGAACATGTACCTCCTGGAATGGTATGCAGGTTGAGAAAATCTCTATATGGCCTCAAATAGTCATCAAGAGCATGGACAAGTAAGCTTGAGAATGTGTTATATCAAATAGGCTTTAAACTCTCTCAGGATGATCCTTCACTTTATTACAGAGTGAACAACAATAGCATAAATTTAATACTTGCTTATGTGGATGACCTTCTGATCACTGGAAATAACCCCTACCAAATCAACACTGTGATATCAAAAATCAGCAACTCCTTCTCCCTCAAGGACCTTGGAACCCTCAGCTATTTTTTGGGGATTGAACTCATACCTCATGCCCATGGCTTCTTTCTGTCACAAGAAAAGTACATAAAGAATCTCATACAAAGAGGAGGAATGACAAACTGCAAGAGCCTATCCACACCAATGATATCTAAGCCATTGCCTCCCAAGTTTGATGGCCAACCAATGTCTAACCCTAAGCTCTATAGACAGATAGTAGGTGCTCTCCAATATGCAACTGTTACTATGCCATATATTTGCTTTAGTGTGAATAAAGTCAGCCAATTCATGCATGTCGAAATCCATTGGAAAGCTGTTAAAGGATCCTCAGATACCTTGCAGGAACCTCTGAATATGGAATAAATTTTACACCTGATCAGCACCTACATCTACATGCTTTTGCTGATTCTGATTGGGCATCAGATGTTGATGACAGAAAATCCACTTCTGGATTATGTGTTTTTCTAGGACCAAATATGGTAAGTTGGAGCTCCAGGAAAGAGGGCAAAGTTTCTAGGTCAAGCACTGAAGCCGAGTATAGAAACTTGTCTAATGCAGCTTGTGATATTGTGTGGCTGCAGAGCTTACTAAAGGAACTGCATCTACTTCAGCCACACATACCAACCATTTGGATAGATAACCAAGGTGAAATTGCTCTTGCTTATAATCCAATCCATCATCAAAGAACCAAACACCTGGAGCTGGATGTTCACTTCATAAGAGAAAAGGCCAGCAACAAAGAAATAAGAGTTTATCATGTCCCCTCAAATGATCAAACATCAGATATCCTAACTAAGCCATTGAGTGGTCAATTGTTTGAGAGATTTCGCTATAAACTATATGCTATCCCAAAACCCTCTCTCCAACTGAGGGGGTATGTTAGCATACATAGCAATAGAGGCCACAACCATGCCATGTATATCCATGCATGCAGCACAGCAAGCTGACAAAACCAGCTGGAGCAGAAGAAGATAAATGGACCATATATATCTTTAGTTTAGGGTTAAAGTTATCATTTGTATTCACCAGCTTTTGTGTGACACGTAGCATGACCTAAGGTTCTTTTGTAGCTATTTATATAGCTCTGTATAAGCTCAGCCGCATTCATTCAAGGCACTAGCAATGTATAGCCCTAACAGCTTCAATAGTGAATTGTTCCAATTTGCTTTCTTGCTTTCACCTTTTTATTGTTCATATATGGCAATGTGCTTTGTTCAACACGCACGAACGGGTCACCGCATGACAAGTAATAAATAAACCAATTATATGGATGTTAACTGAAAAACTCTTCATCTCCGGTATAAAATAGTTGACAAATCGAATAAGTTGATAAGGGAATATACGGGAAAGTACCAGGCAAATGATATGCCTGTAATGCGACTACAAGCAATCAGAAAAATTGCCAATAAAACCTGATAAAGTAAATAAAAAAATGTACGTAACCCTATTAGGAGTTAAGTAGGAGGTGTGAATCTTCGTTTTGCTAATTGGGTGAGGTAAAGTACTTTATTTCATGAAAAACCTGCAAAAGATAACACTTCAGGCTAGATAAGGATACTTGTCTAATGCTTAGTCAAAAATAAGTCTCAGGAGGTGATTAGAAAATTAGATATTCAGGTAAGTAAGAAAAAAAGTCTTACCATTAGTCTAAAATTATGTGCACATTTATACTACTTTGGACTAAGTAGACAATGCACCTTAGAGGACATGTAGCACGATCTGGACGAGGATGTCCCCTGAAGCACCAAGATCTATGGTCCTTGTTTATTAGAGTGACCCATAGTATGTTTCCGGGTTGATCTTGCGGGCTTGGCCCCGGTAGAGTACGAGTATAGTTATGGTCGGGTTCAACAACGAAGCTTCCTCTGGGCCATAGACTCATTGCTTTCTTGAGTGTGGGTTTATGAGCGAGCCTTATTTGATTAAGCTAGTAAGGTGTTGGGGAATGTAGCTAGCGAATTCAACCAGGTGGGGGTCACGCATCTTACTTGAGAAGATTGTTTTGGTGAGCTTACTTTCAAGAGATCAACACGCAGAGAAAGCTCACCTCTCGTTTATCAAACGAGGTGATTGATTGTCCATATATACTCTTCAGTTGGGTTTGCACTTATTAGGCCCGGTTCACGGGGTTGGTAACCTCACTACAAAGCAAGGTTATTGTTTATTATTATACTAGTAAAATTTTATTTTTAGTCCATTATGTTGGGCACTTTACACAAAAGGTACGTGATGTTAGCCAGTGTCGAATCACTTCTTCTAAGTTGGTGAACTCATCAAATAAGATTCATTTTTATCACGTTTGAGCTCAAATGTTGACGTGACATTTATTTTTATTTAATTTTAAATATTATAGAGTAATTCTCTCCATTATCATTAAGTTTGCCGGCTTTTCTCGGAAGGGTTCTCACTCTCGAACTGGAATTCCTGACTGGCCTTTGGTCACTGCCAAGCTTGGCGTTAGCAAATTTGACTAAATACATTAATTAGCCAACAGTGGCGGACCAAGGGAGCCCATGTCCTAGGTGCAAATTTACTTCATTTGGGGCTCATTTTAAAGATTGAATTTGATAAAAAAAAAATAATAATAATAATACGAACTGGTTGGGAAACTTCTTGTATGGTTATTAACTTATAATGTTTGCAATCCTTTTGGCCTGTTTGAGATAGGTTTCAGAATAGTGGATTCAAGATTCGAAATATCGAATACTCGTTTGTTGTAAAATTCAAAAATTAAATACTCAAACAATAATATTTTACAATTAAATAATTAAATATTAATAAATATAATATAATAATACACTAACACGTACTTTTCAAACATGATTTGGCACCAAATATAATATAATAATACATTATCATTCTGACAATACTATAACATACTAGAATTATTAATATTTACAAGAATTTTGAACACCCTAAAATTAGTGCAAACAGGCCCTTTAATTTCTTGTATTGAAAAATGAAATTTGTGAATTGATTAATATTTTTCACTTCCACGCATTTACAAAATGAGAAAAGTTATTTTACCCGCTATTTTAAATATCACACTAGGTGGGTGCGCCGTACAAATCAGTCATTCGAGGCACCCTCGCAATTATGCGTTATGTAGGCTCCCAGTATTCTAAAAATCGTTAGGCGGCTGCTAGGCGCCGGACCAGCGCCTAGCGCCTAGAGCGCATAGGCGGGGCCTAGAATTTGCGAATAAATACCCTGATTTACAACATTATATCCAACATTTAATAGTTCAACATACTACCTGCTACACAATAAAGTCTATGACAATTCAAAAAAAAAAAAAGTAATGGTCACAAGTTCAAAACTATTGTTCAATTCAAAGTTCAAAACATCCATAGCACACATTACAAAATCAAAATAACTAAATAAGTATCATTCAAGCATTAGAAACAACTAATAAACATAAGCACTACATGTATATAACAAGTATTAAAAATAAGTACCACCAAGCTACTTACCATACTAACCACAAACAAACTACAAATGGTGAAAACTATGATTCGCAAGGGTTTGAATACAAGCTTTTTTTTGTGTATATTCATCGAACACCTTGAATACATGTACAAAACAAGTATTTATATTTTCTCAATTTCTAGTTAATAATAACAATCAAATTTATCTCCTCAATCAACGTCCAAACAATACAAATATAGTAGTTCATTTATACTTTATATTTATTTCATAACCTAACAATTCGAAAATCTAAAAAAAAAAACTAAAATAGAAAAATAAAAATACACTACATGATAATACATACCAGGTTGTGTTTGCAGTGGGGAGGGGAGCTGAGGAGGGCGGCGGCGCAGCGGCGCAGCGACGTGGCGGGGCAGTGCCGGTGGGAAGAGGCGACAGTTTTCTTGGCCCTCTTTCTGTTCTTTCTCTGTCCCTTTTGTTTTGTTCTGTCCGTTTTGTTTTGTTTTGTCCCAGTTTTTTGCCCCAAACCCGTAACAATTGATTTTAAAAAATTTTAACAATAAAACGACGTCGTTTTGAGTTTCTTAAAAAATATATATATATAAATGCGTGGCGCCTAGGCACTGATTTGGGCGCCTAGGCGGCGCCGAGAGCCCCCAGCGCTTTTTTGCCCCGATTTTTGAAAATCGTCGGTGGTCCCGAACCGCCGAGTGCCTAGGCGGCCACCTAGGCCGATTTTTAGAACATTGTAGGCTCCACGTGAACTAGGCGGCGTTTAGACGTCGTGTGCTAGGTCCCCTTTTTTATACTCATCCCATCTCGATTTGACTGTTTTACAGTTGGTTTTACACAAATTAAAAAATTGATAATTTATATAGTTAAGTCATTAATTTAGTTAGTGTTTTCAAATTATGTCCTTCTTGAACACAGATTAATAAATTGATAGTTTATATAATTAAGTCATTAATTTAGTTAGTAATTTTCAATTATGTCCTTCTTGAATTTATTAATGTCAATTAATACTCATATTAGTGTTGAAATTAGTATATCTGTTATTGAATAGTAAGATTTTGTATTGTAATCATCAATTTTCAATTTACGAAATAGAAAATTAGTATTTCAAGAATATTAATTAAAGGTATGTGTGAAAATGAAAAAATAATGATATGTTAAATATGGTAACTGAACTATTTTTGTGAAACATACGAAAATGGAATAGTGGACTATTTTTGTGGGACGAATGGAGTATTATCTATTACTCTCTCCGTGCAGAAAAGATAGACTTATTTTCTATTTTTGTCCATCCGTAAAAGATAGGCATGTTTCCTTTTAAAAGTTAGAATTTCAAAAAAAAATTAAAACACTCTTATTTAGTTTACTTTATTTATTGAAATACTAAAAATTTAAGGATAAATTAGGAAAAATAGCAAAAATTTTACAATTTCAATTACAATACAATTTCAATGACAATCATTTTGTCTTCTTAAACTATGTGTTTCTGTCTACCCACCTATTTTTCCGGATGGAGTGAGTATATATTTATATCTTGTATAAGTAATATGGTTTTTTATTTTAATGGAACATGCTTAAATTTAGAATTAAATAATTAATAAAAAAATATATAAAACTGTTAGTATACATATAAGGCAAAGATTCAAATATAACGACCATTCGGGGCGTGTGATGGAGTCCAAATTCATGTCCCAACCCTAACCCGCCCAACAATCTGATCCAATTTCTTGCTGCCAGATAATCTTGACCAATAATCCCAAATTCCAAATTCGACACAACGCCTCCGTTGTCCTAACTCCTTTATGAGATTCAAGAAATCAGCCATATAGAGGCGGTGAAGCTCTGGAGGATTGGCGGCCCCATTGCGTTTCGGATTTTCTATCAGTACGAAATATCCTCCGTCACCACCATGTTTGTCGGCCACCTCAGAGATATTGAGCTCTCCGGTTTTTCGATCGCTGTTTCGGTCATCGGAACATTCTCCTTCGGCTTCATGTTCAGTAATTTAATTCCTTAAATCATATGTCTTCTCCGTTTTACTGCAAATTAATAATGACCTATTTGTATACTTTTCAACTTTTCTACTAAAAAAAACATGATTCCGGCGAAAAAGAGTCATTCATATTTATTCATATTGTATAGCAAATTCTAAGTATAATGGGATTTGGATTGATCTATTTTTGGTTATTAAGTGCTAATTTCTTAAAAACTTGTGCTTTAATCAGTCGCCAGTGCTTGAGAGAGATTCGTAGCAAAGTGGGATATGCATTTGACGTTTTATTGTGTATTTTGTTGCTTTTTTTAGTAATTTTTTCTTGCTTTGTTATAGGTTTCTGTGTATTTGGTTTCTCGTGGTTGACGGATTAAATTTAACTTAGAGATACACTTTGAGTTTACCTCCCGGACAATGAATCAGGCTCCTCGATCGACGACCCGCGTAAATTAGACGCGATCGAGGCGAAGTTGAGGAACGTGCTCAAGGGACAACAACGATTCCCAGAGCGCTAAAACCTCTGTCTCTTAGCCGTTATGCACGCGGAGAGACGGCTGCACCAGATGATGTTTGCCGACCAGGATTACGTGCGGGACCCGATCGTCGAGACGTGTGATATCGATTTCCTTTTTTTTTCGGTTCAGGATTATTTTGAGAGGAACTATCCACTGGTGAACGTTCATTGCAAGGATCGGATTCTGTATGACGCTGTGTTCACGTTGACCAATATAGCTTACGTTGTTTTTCATGCCACCGTTGACTCGTCAGCAGATAGAGTGTCCTTGGTATATTTCTCAGTGCAGTGCATGTTGTCTTACTTTTAATTAAAGAGTGAAACTAAATGAACATATTATCCTAACAAGAATCAGGGGTAAAATAGTAAATATTAGATTATGTTTATTGTTTAGAAGTGAAAATATTTGCTTTAATATTTGTTGTTGATGTTTGTGCAGGAATTATGGATCCCCGATAAGTTCGGAAGCTGAAAAGCAGTGAGTGATTATGTGCTTACGTGCTGAAATTGAAAGGAGGGCATCTCAGGTGCTGTGCTTGTTCATTTATGCTATATATATGAATAAGAATCATTTAGGTTAATTATAAGTCACATTTCTTATTACAGTAATGCCGCTCGCATAATATGTCTTGAAACGTATTAAATTAGTATCTCGATTATTTAATATTTAAAATTAATTAATAAAATGTTGTTGTGTAATCAATCACAGGATGTGAGGCTTGAGCTGTGTACATCCAATAGAAAAGTTCTCCTAGCTGACGTGACATTAACATTCCATGGAAACAGGCTCAGACACGATGCTAAACATATTCTACATGATGGATGGGGTTGGGAATCGAGTCGATCCAAAGATCATCAAGTCTGTCCGGGAAAAGTTTGGGTCGAGTGATTCGAAAGTGAAGGAATTGCCCTTGATCTGCCATTAAAAGGTGGTAAGTGGGGAGGGGCCCATGACCGGTGGGGGGGCGATGTTATCACTTGGGATCCTGGTGAGGAGGAATCTATACAACTTGGGTTTGATCAAGTCTTATTCTTGATTTTTTAAGGAAAGGAGGAGAGCATAAAACCTAGTAAAAAGCATATATTGTTTGCATCTTGATGGTCATTTTTTACATAGTAATTGGATTTTTTATTTTTTATTTACCAACAAGGGTTTAATTTGATAGTTAGTTGATTGTTAGTTGATTGATGCATACCATATAGGTAAAAGAAGATACACATACAGAAACACAAAGGTGGTCGCTGAGCTCTCTAATAATGTTGGTCATTGATCACTTTGCCAAAGTGACACTTAAAAGTGCAAAAGTGACACATTTATATCCAAAAGTGACACTAATTGTGAGAAAAGTTTTGAGAAATGCACTTTTATGTATATTTTTTTTAGTATAATTTAAAGTATGGAACGTTAATATTTAGTTTAATTGTTATGTTGTTGGTTTATATAGAAGATAAAATATATTTGAAGCAAAAGGTGACACTTTTAAAGTCAAAAGTGACACTAATGGAAAAAGTGACATTGTTATATCTCTAATTACAATATGATATGTAAAAGTAACTGTTTTTAGTGTAAAAGTGACACTTTTAACTGAAAAAGTGACAATATTAATTGTTGAAAAAGTGGCATTGTTATCTATGAAATTCAATGTTTGATTATAATATAATATGTAAAAAGTGACACTTTTAACTGTTAAAGTGACTATATTAACTGAAAAAGTGACGATGTTATATTTTAAGTTAAAAAGTTTGATTACAATATAATATGTTCTAAAAATGACATTTTTAGTTTAAAATAATTGAAAATGACACTTTCAGTGTAAAATTAACAATATTTATATTTTAAATTAAAATGTGACGCATTTGAGTGCAAAAGTGACAGTTTTTCATGCGAAAGTAACAATTTTCTGGAATTTCACACTATCCAAAGTTATTCGACAAAGTCATGGTTCATTTTTTCAATGGCTAGTTTTCCAATCATTTCTCACTATATATGTACAAATAAATATAACAAAAAGAAACATATGTCCAAATAACCTGACTAAATAATAATCTAAACTCATTCATACACTAGTACAGAAAACACATTCTAGAACAGACGATCTAGAACGGATATTTCGTCTACCTACTAGAATGTCTGTCCAGTGGCATTTTTGTAAATAAATTCGTAATCCTAGAACGTATTTTAAAATGTACGTTCTGAACATTTTGAGACTGACAACATTTAGAAGGTTTTTTTTTAATATACGTTCTAGTATGCGTCATATCTAGAACGTATATTTTAAGTACCTTCTGAAATTTCCTATCTAGAACGTATATTTTAAGTACCTTCTGAAATGTACGTTCTGRAAATTTTGASACYGTTCACATTTAGAAGGTATTTTGTAATATACGTTCTAGTATGTGTCATATCTAGAACGTATAATTTAATTACCTTCTGAACAGTCTAAAGAAGGCATAAATAATAAAACATTCTAGAACGTATAAATAATAGTACCTTCTGGTAGATTAAAAATCCCAGAACGTATTATTATTTATACGTTTTAGCTATCAAACACCTTAATTAAATAATTGAACTGGAACAATTAAATAATTGGAGGCCACACAAATCATATCTTACCATTTCTCTCTCCCCGTACCCAAACCAAACCTACCTTTCTCTCTCCCCGTAGCCAGAACCTGTGAATCGTCGCCCGTCGCCTGCCCACCACGTCGCCGGTCGCCCGACACCACGCCACCCGCCGCTCGCCGCCCACCATCTCGTCGCCTCCGACGTATTTCAATTTGGCGGTCCACAATCTTCTTCTTCAGTGGAGTTCGAGGAGATTCGCTTGAATCTTTCAATTCATCATCTGATTATATGGTAAATTCCTCAATCTTGGTCGACTTTTCAGTAAATTAATGGAAGCGATCTGTTATTTGTGTGTAATCAGACGAATTGGATAGTCAAAGTTCAGAGTTATTTTCAAAATTTGAGTTAATTTGAAACTCGGTTGTTTCTTGGTTAGAACCCTTGTATAGGCATTTATGGCTGTTTCAGAAACTGTATAAGCACTTTCCCTTTTAGGCCAACCTTTAGCTTCTTAGTCTTTGTTTGAGTTTAGGGTTTAGCTTCTAAGGACCCTTGTTTCAGAAACTGTATAAGCACTATCCCTTTTTAGATTATCAACATCCTTGAGTATCCCTTTTGCACTGTAATAGTTTGTTTAAACAAATTCTGAAGCTAACTCATAGGGTTGAGTCATTATCTCATTCCAATTTACTTTATCTCCACCAGTCTGAACATTACCGATAAAGAGGGGGTGAAAAATGATTAATCATCGACCGGAGTGAAAAAATGTCGACCGTAGAAGACGATAAGAAGCCCGGCGCCGATTCAGGGGTTCACATTAATCTCAAAGTCAAAGGCCAGGTTGAGCCCTTTTTCCCCCCTTATTACCGTTCGATATTTTGCCCCCTTTTCTTTCTCGGGTTTTGAGTGTGTGTAATTTTGATGTTTATTGTTCTAACTGATAATTGGAATGTGTTTCTAGGGTTATTGGATTTTGAATACATGTCGATTCATACCTAGGGTTTCCTGCAGTTATTTGGCTGGTTTTGCGTGTATGTTTTGTATTGTGTTGTTGTAATGGGGTTTGTCTCTGCAATTGATTGATGGCCGTTAGATGAATTCCTTTGCGTTGTTTTTAGTTTTCTCCATTTTAAAGGACCTGTAATTGAGCTACTCTTGTGGTTTCTGATTTCCTGTTTCGTTATGAACGTGTATTTAAGATTCATGTAATTCATAGTAACTCTGAACTCGAATTCTTATAGCAGCTTTGTGAAATTATCAAGCACTACTATTTGAACTGTTTGATCAAGGACAGTTCAATCTTTTTTTTATTAGCCGTGAGAGCATTAGCTTAGGTTTGATCTTTTTGGGACACCATTCGGTATGCCTGTTGTGATTTTGCAGCCCGGGAAAATTGAAGATGTACATTTTTTTAATCTTATTTCTTTTATGATCCATTGGTTGGTAAATGTGAAAACCTAAGCTGTCATGCCTGTGAACATCTTTGTATTTGCTGCTTTATACACGAACCATCGAATAAGTGGCAAAAATTATTTCGATAACAATGTCTTTGTATCTGTTGCTTTATACACTAACCTATACAATTACACATATTTTTCTCTTGTTTTTTAGATATATTTTTTGGATTTGTTGACAGGCCAAGAAACTTTAACACTTGATATTGAAAAAAAAAAAGAAGAAAAAACATATGATGAGAAAGAAATATGATGCATGTATTCAGGTAATATAACATAATAATTGACAAGTTTGACTCACCGAGCAAATAGTATCCGCATTAAACTCACAAGCCATCATTGCAGTGTCTTTAATTAAATTATCTTTAAATTTCAGCTCTTGTGACTAAAAATAAAATTAGCGTTACTCATTGAAGAAGTTGATATTGCGGGCCGGTTAGGGAGAATGTGCTTTCAGGAAGGTCTTGTGATTGAGGAGGATGCTTTGAATTTCATAGCGAATAAATCGAGCGGCTCGCTTCGGGATGCTTAAATGATGCTTGATCAGCTGAGTTTGCTTGTGAAGAAGATAACCGTGTCCTTGGTTTATGAAGTAGTAAGTGATATTACAAAAGTACCCCTGAGTTTTAGTCTGGTTACAGAGAGGCCCGTTTTACAAATTGCGCCCTTTTGAGAGGTGTTATTAGTAACTTTAAAAGATGATTGATTTATTTTTATTTTTTTGATGCGTTTAGCTTGTAAAAGCATTGGGATCCCATGTCTAACTTTTGATGTTTACTGTTGCAGAATGGAGTAGTGTCTAATGATGAGTTGCTTGATTTACTGCGTCTGGCATTGTCATCTTATGCTTCGAATACAGTTAAACGGGCCGGGGAGCTACTGAGGTCAGGTATCGAGCCTTTGTAACTCGTATCACAGCTGGCGAATCTCATAATGAACATTCGAGCTGGGAAGTTTCCGGATGGTGTTTCCGAGATCAGAAGGAAGCTTTTTGGAGATAATTGTATGTTTCTGTAATACCTCTCTTCGCCTTTTTCATTTTTTTATTCATCACATCCTTCCATTTTTGTATGTGGGAAAACTCAAGGAAACTTGTGTTTGAATTGATTAATATTGGCATTATTCATAGTTTAAGGTAACTTTGAATAGGGATGATAATTACAAGAAAATCTCGGAGTTTTGAGCTAATTGCAAAAAAAAAAAAAAAAAAAAAAAAAGAAAAGAGGTTTTTGGACACTATTAAAACCAGGACATATGCTTCTATACATTTCTTCTTTTATTTACATCTCTACTAGTGGACACAAATTGTTCAGAAATTCTGAATTTTCTCCAAACGGGAAGCGATGATGCCATATGAGAACATATTAACTCAGACGATTCATAACAGTATAAAATCATCTAAAGGCTCTGACACTCTTAGAATTAAACGTCGACGGTATTACTAATTTTAAATATCTCCCAAGAAAAATAAATGGATTTTATATAAACTGTAATTTATTGTTTACTAGTGGTATGTGTGTAATAATCTTAATTATAGGTGACCTTGCTGGAGAAGAGCTTTGAGGCTGAGAACAAGCTTGAGCCGGACCGCAAGACTCAGCTGGCTAAGAATCTCGGCTTTCAGCCACGACAGGTGGCAGTTTGGTTTCAGAACCGACGTGCCCGTTGGAAGACAAAGCAGCTTGAGAGAGATTATGACAAACTCAAAGCTGAGGTAAAAAGGCACAGTTTTAACTATTAACTGCTTATGACCTTTTCTTTTTGTTGCTTGTGCTTTGATTAACTTATGAAATATTTATGTATATCTCTTATATGGATATGCTTCAAGTGTTGTTTTATGTGTCTTCGTTTTATTTAGTCAAGAGCAACTTATGGTTATTTCTACATGTATTAAGAAAATGTTGATTAATATAGTTAAGTAGATAAATGGAGTAGTAATAGATCCAGCCTAATCATAAGTGAAATATTCCCGTGTATGATGTTATTATCTTATTGACTTGCTGCCCTTGATAGTAATATAGGGAATTTATTTACTTAACTTTTCAAATGTTTGGTGATCTATGGCCTTCCGCCTTCATTATGATGTATATATTGTTCCGATTTGTTACATTCGATGAATAATTCAGTTATTCATCAGTTTTACGATGATAATGGGTGCAAAATATAACCAAAGATTTTTTATTGTGTCCTTTGAACTCAGGCAGGCCATGGTTGGGATGTAAAGTGTGTTGACTGGCATCCTACCAAGTCATTATTGGTTTCCGGTGCGTGCCTTATTAGTTCATGTATAGCGAGTAGTTCTCTATTTCTGGAATCCATTATTTATACTTTTCATTGGTATTTTCATAGGTGGGAAAGACAACCTTGTCAAACTCTGGGATGCTTTTCAGATTTTGAAAGAGATGGAGCCCAATGTCACTGATATTCTAATCTCCTCAGATGATTCATGGAATAATGTTATGCTGAAATAGTTTTCCTAATGTCTACAATTCATAATCTCACATTAAATTATCGGACATGAAATTAGCTTTCAGGGTTTTTATTTCTTGATAGCAAGCGTGCATATAAGTATATTGATTATTACTGTTTATTTTTATTTTTTTGGGTGAGGTGGTGGTAGGACTGAACCATCAATTCATTCTCATTTACTGAAATACCTCAATGTATAATAAAATGCCTTTCAATTTATTTATTTTTCTGTAATTCAATGAATTAATAATTTTGTCTGTTAATTTTGCTTTCTTGTTTATGTATTTATTGATTATGGAACTATAATAATTTAGGTCAAACCAGATATAAAAACGGCATCGTAAAATGTTCGTAAATATGACAACTAGAACGTACAATTTGAATATCCGTTCTAATATATGACAATTTAGAACGTATAATCTGAATATCCGTTTTAAAATGTAACAATCTAGAATGTACAATTCTATTATCCGTTCTAAAATAATGACATTCTAGAATGTACAATTTGAATATCCGTTCTAATTCAAGAACGTATATTTCGAAAATCCGTTCTAAAATACGACATTCTAGAACGTATATTTAGAATTGTACGTTCTAAAATATGACATTCTAGAATGTATAGAAGAATATACGTTCTAGAAGGTCGAAATTCTAGAAGGTATAATAAAATATACGTTCTAGAATAATGACATTCTAGAACGTACAATTTGAAAATACGTTCTAAAATACAACATTCTAGAACGTATATTGGATTATCCGTTCCAGGTTGTCAGACCTTCTAGAACGTATTTTTTAATTTTACGTTCTAGAATGTATTATAAAGAACAGGGGCAGACCCAAAATGCGACTTTTTAGAACGGGTATAAAATATTGTAGAACGGGTAAAAAAATATCCGTTCTAGAATGTCTGACAAATCTAGAACGGCTGCATGTAGAACGTAGCAGAATCCGTTCTAGACTGCCTGTTTTATCCGTTCCACAATGCATGTTTCTGCACTAGTGATATAATTATAACAATCTTATAGTCTCAACTTTCCTCAGAATACAATGTATATATGCACCATTTACACAAAACAAAAATGATACATGACTTTATAACAGGGGACTTACATTTTTTTTTTCTATCTGGACTAATCATAACCACCGTTGGGATCTATTAACCTTGAATAAGCAGCTCAAAGACTCGTGGTGTATTTTGTCGCTAAATGGGGTCGCGAGCCACGACATCTTTGAGAAATACTCATCAAATGACATTTTATCACTGTCACTTAGATGAATATGATTTCGAGTGAATTCTCGTTTTTGTTGATTTCATGATATGCTTATACGAGCTTTTTTCTTCCTAATTTGGTCCAGGCATTTTCACAAACACGTTGCGAGTATAATAAGACCAGTTTGGATTTTAGGTGATGAATTCATCGTTGATCGACTCCTCAAAATCGACTCCATTTTAGATGAATACATTCATATATACCTGTGTTCAATTTCATCTCAACATCTCATCACAAACATCATCCAAGAAAAAAAAAGAGGTAACAATATTTTAATTTTTTGGAAATTTCACCTCAATATCTCGGCCATCTTTGGATCCAACTCACCTCCGCCATCTCCATCCCAACTAATTCGAGAATTCATGAAAAAACAACTCCTTAAACATCAAACCCAACCAATTCATAAATCTGAAAAAATAAAATAAAGAAAAACATTAGAAATAGAAAGAGAACTCAATTTATCAAGATTATTCCAACGAAAGATAGCACAACAGAGTGAACTGGGCTAGACGACGATGAGCAGTGTTGGATTCACGGCGAAAGCGCAACAAAGGTGCAAGAATTTTGGGTGATTTTTTGGTCTAGGGTTGGATTCATGGTGGAACGGTGTTGAATGAAGAAAAACAAGAAATGAGAGGCTGCGTTATTTCTTTTCCTTTTATATTAAATCCGATTTGCTGGAGTGAATGGTGTTGGTCGAGTTTGGACTCCGTCACATGATAGAAGATTCGTGTGGCCGTCACACAAGAGACAACCTCGGATGGCCTGCCACTTCAAAATGACACCCTCATACTTGTAAGCCCCGCTCCCAACCGCGTATATAAGTATAATAATATACCAGCATAATACTCGTGTGTAACACATGGGTATTTATTATTATAATATTTAATATATATATATATATATATATATATATATATATAAAATTTTAAATATTGTAACATATAGTGTAGAATATGATTTTATTTTAAGTATAACTTAAAATATGATCTCAACCCTTTCAATCTATTATTTAGCAAAATCAAAATTTATACCATTAATTTTCACTGTATACTTTAGAAAAATGCATAGACAGGACAAAACAAATTACATGAAAAAAAAAAAAACACTCAAATATAGTCATTAGGAGAAATAAGAATATTTATTATCAGATATTCTCAATATAAAAATGCATCAATAAAAAATTATATCAAGAGATGAATAAGAATATTTTGAGTTCAAGTCCCCAATAAACTAAAACTCATTCAACATATGAATTATAGTCGTAATTTAAAATTAATATGGAGAATTTATTATTATAACAGAATTGAACGAATAAATTAAAATATGTGAAAAACTAAATATATACTATGATGTAGAATGATATATATTCAGGATGAATATCTTATTATATTAAACCTTCTCATGAAGATTTTTAGAAGTTTTTTTATCAATTATTTACCCCATTTAGACTATTCAATTAGGAGTATATATGTTTAATTTTTTTTTATGTTGGGAATAGGAGAAGGGGACGAGAGTGTTTTAATCAAATAAGTCTTCTAGATCCGTTAATTTTATTTTTATGTTGGGAATAAGAGAGATGAAGGAAAATTATAAGCTTATTTATTATTTATTTTTAATCAGGTGAGATGTTATTTATTTAAAATGAAAAATTTTTATACAATTAATGAAAAGTTAACAATGGGGTAATTTAGAATGAACCTTATTCTATAATGGATGTAAAAATAATTTTGATCATAATATATACATTAAATTATTTTTTTCTAGAATTTTCATTGAAATATAAACATCAAATATTTTTTTTTTTAAATATTCACTAATGTCCATCGAATCTTTGAAAATTTTTTGTAAAATTTTCTAATAAACATTTTATAAAATTTCCCACGTGAATTGAAATTATTGATTTAATCTAATACCTTGCAATTATTTTTTTTCCCTCATCTAAATTCTTGCGCTGGCTGAAAGCCTTTTCTAGCGCGAGCCATACGTCACGCGCGGTGGCGCAGCCAACCACCAAGGACATAGACTCTTTGGTTAGGGAGAAAAAAGAGAGAGACAAGGCGTTGATCCGCAATACGACATGAAAGGTATTCGGGATTTGGAGATGGCGTACCCTCAATCAGAATTTCAGGAGCCGACGCTAGAGAAGAGCCATCAATGTATTTGATGAGACCCTGACCGATGAGAAGAGAAGAAACTTGCTACGCCAAAGTAAATAAGTATTTGTCTTAATGTTAATGGTGAGCATATGAATTAGGTTTGCAGAATCTGAAGAGGAAGATGAAGCCATTACCAGTGTTTTGGATACGCGAGGAAGGAGGAAAAAGGATTGGGGTTTCAGTTGTAATTAGTCTGATACCATGTAAAATAAATATTTTCTACAGCCATAAGCAGGTTTATATACAAGTAAAGATCAGAACTAAATAAGGGAAGTGTGTAATTTACAAATCCTAATTGATTCCTATGATGATTTGTGTAACGGATCTTTGACTTTGTTGATGCTATTAGTGATTAATTTGATTCCAATAAGGAATAACATATTATTTATCTGGAGTGATTATGAAGGAAACGGGACCGGTTTTTGTAACAGTATTTAACCCATTGAGCATGGTCACTGTCGCAATTATAAGTTCTTTCATTTTGCTGAGCAAATGACGGTCGAAAAGTGAGTAATTTGATCTGGTACAAATTTAAGAAGTAATAAACAATTGTGTGCATGTGAAATATATACTAAAAATTGCCTGGAAATTTTAATTGCAGGGTAACTGACGCTACGTTTATCGTAATTGGGCTATAGAACCTACGCTGCAGCAGCAACAGTCAAAAGCTGAAACAAATCCTTCAACAAATATCGACGACTCCAAAACTGACCTTCAAATAAATTACTCGCATACAGTAACTGGTCCCGATGCTTTTTAAGGACAATTTGGATAACATTCTTTGTCTCTTAGTTTATTATTATATAATATAATATCCTTACAAAAGGGCCCAAGAATAAACAATATTGGGCCAAGGTTATAGGCTCGCTTGGTCGTAACTGTAGGCCAACTGGTTTGCGGAGCGGAAGTTGCTGGCGCAAAATTAGACCGTAATTTTAGGTTTTTTTGTTTTTTTTTTTTGTATTTTTAGGTTTTTTATTATTTTATTTTTTTGGGGTGTGCTATACTTTGTTGTAACGTGAAAGGTCAAGAAAGAAATCAAATTTGCGTATATATAATTATGGTAGCTAGGACTTTTCTTAAAGCAATACTGTATTATTTAGCTAAAAAAAAATTGTATATTATTTGTTGTTTTCAAAAATTAATTTATTTTGAGAATAGTTGCTTAACGTATGCATCGGATAAACACCAGATAAATTTTCTTCGGATTATATAAGTTGGAATTCCACGAGTTTTTCGTCATGTCTAAACTAGAACAAATTCTTTTGTAATAGTTTACATGCTAGGAATGTATGTCAATCATCTAACATCTCCACCGCTAGGAATATATGGAATATGTTAATAATAATAATAATAATAAAAACTATACTTATTGTCATGTAGATTTTTTTTGGACATATCCACTTGTGTTCTAAATGAAAAGATCCTTATTCTATATTGGTATAAAAAGTTTTGGGTTGACGTGTAATATTTTATTAGTTCGAATGCATAATTGACGAGTTTTGAAGGTTCAAAAACTTACTAAAATATAAGATTCTAATATGTACATACTTTAATATATTTCCTTATATTATCTTGCTTAACTTACTTTTTTTTAATATATATTGCCTAATTTAATATTTTTATTTTATTATTTTTTGCCTAATTCAATATTTTTTTTTTGGAAAATTATTAGATGGACTCATGTGCACCTTACAAGGTGCACCTTGTTCTCCATATAAAACCAATTTTCAGAATTTCAACGTGCTCCTCTGTCAATCTTCAGAATCTTCTCACGCGCCTCAAACCCTTCTCTCGTTGTTTCTCCAGCAATCCATCGCCCAAAAATTCTCTTCTACAGGAAATCCATCACCGACAATCCAAATCGCCAAAACCTCCATCGATTTCATTCAAATAAAAATTCATCACCGGCGATCCCCATCGGATTCAACAGCAAATAATTGTGATTTTTTCTTCGATTTTCTTCGAATTGGCTTCAAATTACCACCGAAACAATCGTTGTTCCACCGCTAACAAACAAATCCTTTCAATTCCAATGGACGTGAATCGATTCGAGGGTAAGTTATTTTTTAAGTTGATTTATTTTTGTATTCAATTTGGTTTACGCTATTTTCTATTTTTGTTGATACAGCTCTTCCGATTTGTGTCTCTCCTACAAATATTACAGTTTCTGGTGCGAGTTCCAACATTCATGAAAATAGTTCCATTACAAGTTTATGATTTCTCCTTTTACGATACATGAAAGGGAATATGTGATGATACGTGAGTATGTATGTGATGATATGTGAGCCTATATATACTAGCAATAATATGTGATGGTATATGAAATCATAATATGATTCTATGTTAAAGTAGAATGTGATGATATGTTTAGTTAGATGTGATGATATGTGAAATTTGTATGCGATGATATACGAGCAATAATATTTGATGATATGTCAAAGTAATATATGATGATATGTGAAAGTAGCATGTGATGATATGGGTAGTTAGATGTGATGATATGTGAAATCTGTATGTGATGATATACGACTAATAATCTGTACTATGTGGTTTTTAAGTGAGATTTCCTATGTTTTCAAAATGGTTACAAATTATGGATGCCAAGATAATTCTTGGTTACTAAGGCTTTATGATTTAAGAGCAAAATTGTTGAGTCACAAACTAAAAAGGCCGTAGAAAGTCTACAGGTATTTTTCTGTAATTTATATATTATATTTTGTAATGTCATTGTTTTTTTCACTCTGTAATATTTTTTCAGGTCAGTATTTCTACATTTGTTGGAGATGGTTATGTTGTGCATCCGAGTGTCGGTCCAACTTCGAGTTTAAATCTCATAGTTGTTAGTCCAAATACGAGTTCAAACCTTCCACCATTACCGCATTCTTTAAGTTGTAGTTCTTTTAGTTCAAAGTCAGTTGATAGTTAGGTTTTTTTAATATATGACAGAATAGAGATATGGATAAATTTTATTGTCCAGTTGTATTTTTTTATATTATTTTTGGGCTAATTTTTTTATCTGATCCTTTTTTATTGTAATCGTAATAACTGTTTTTTTATGAAAAGGCTATATGTTTGTTCATGAGTTTTGGTTAATATTACTTTGTCTTCATTTTGTTGTGAAAACAAACTATAGGGTTTGTTTACTCTCAGAGATTTTTTAATCTGTTGACGTGTTGGTTTTGCTGTGATGATATTTTTGAAAGTTATATGTGATGATATGCGGCTTTTTTATGTGATGATAAGTGAATGGTGTATGTGATGATATGTGGCCGTGTATGTGACGATATGTGGATGATGTATGTGATAGTATATGACTGGTGTATAAGGTGATATGTGGCTAGTATATGTGATAATATGTGGCTCGTATATGTAATGATATATGTCTGAAATATGTGATGATATGTTGTATTTATATGTGATGATATATAAAATAAATGAAAAATATGAATATGAGTAGACTACATGACATGACTTATGGTGGACACCTTTCACTCTCTTCATAATTAATAATCACTAAACTTAAAAATACGACAACATTATATACAAACGTTATTCATAAACAAGATTATTCGACATTCTTGAAGAAAGAAGCTCGATCTTTACTCATGTTTTATTCATGTCTCTATATATTGTGACATATTTTCTTTAACCTTGAAGGATATTTAAGAAGTTGAAATGAGATCCGATTTTGCCATTTTGTTTACTTTTATGTGATTTCTTTCCCCTTCTTTTTATCATATTCGTTCATTAACTCAAATATATTAGTGGAAAATACAAATAAATTATATTCAAACTAAACTTCAACAACAACAAAATATTTCTTGCCACCTCTACCATGAAATAGATACCCATAGGAATTGAACAATTTGGAGTCAAAATCGAGTCAAATACAAATAACACGAATAGTAAACAATTTAGATTAAGGGTAATTAAGTAATGAGATAACATGATGCACACATATATATTCATCTGTAATCCTCCCCCACCAATCCAAAAAAAAGATATTCATATATCATCACACAAATCATGAATATATCATCACACATAACATGAAAATACATCATTCCTATGAAAAAAAAGAACAAGATACCATATACCATCACACAAATCATGGACATATCATCACACATAATATGCAAATATCATCACAACTACATATATATTCATCTTCAGTCCCAGGGAAAACGAATAAGATATTCACATATCATCACACAAAATATGCACATATCATCACACAACATGCACATATTATCACACAGAACATGCACATAGCATCACAAATATATATTCATCATCAATCCCAAGGAAAACGAATAAGATATTCACATATCATCACACAACATGCACATATTATCACACAAAACATGCACATATCATCACAAATTACATATATATTCATCATCAGTCCCAGGAAAAACGAATAAGATATTCACAGAACATGCACATATCATCACACAGAACATGCACATATCATCACAAAATAACATATATTGAACAGTAATCCCCCCCAAAAAAAGAGTAAGATATTCATATATCATCACACAGAACATGAACATATCATCACAAACTACACATATATTCATCTATAATCCAAAAAAAGAAAGAAAAGAAAATTATATTCATATCATCACACATATCATGCATATATCATCACACAAAATACGAACATATCATCACAGATTATATATATATATATATTCATCATCAGTACTAGGGGAAATGAATAAGATATTCACATATCATCACATAGATAATGTACATATCATCACACATAATAGCACATATCATCACAAACTACATATTCATGATTTTAAGATAATAAGATCTTAACTAATGTAAAGTTTTCATTCAGGTGTCTTTACAAACAGTTGATATGCAATAATGTAATTTTGTAAGTAAAAACATATTAAAGCTGCATGAAGCAAAAATTTCAATACAACAATAATTCGAACCACTTCAAATGCAAAAATTTTGAACAAATCCAGAAAAATGAAAAAAAAAATCAAAATTGACGTTCAGCTCCAAATTTTGAAAAACATCGAATTCGACCGTGAAGAGGTGGCTTTTAGATTTCTCATCATTAGCGGAGTTTGTGAGGCCAAGGTGCTGAACTGCGGTGGGGAAGACGATGAAGGCCATGTTGTGGCTGAAGTTCTGGAAGTCTGAGCGTTTGTTCTCTTGTTTGATGCGCGTGGGGAGAGCTTGAGCAGGAAGTGAAAACACACTGCACGTAGAATTAGGCTTCTCCAAAAATCTGTAGACATGGTATTTTGGGGCTCTCTCACATGTAATTTGGTACCGGGTGCATCCTACAAAATAAACCTGGGTCCATGGTATACCACCTCTTTTCTTTTATTCTTCTAATAAAAATATAAAAGTCATATATGATTAGAAAAAATCTAAATTCGTTATTTTAATTAAAAAATAAATTACTTATAACATAATGTTACAAAATAATAATTGTGAAAATAAGAAAAAAAAAGTGTATTTATAATAAAAGTTAAAATAAATTTTATTATTTGAATTTCAAATGTAAAATATAAGTAAATTATGAGTTATTTGCAATAATCTAATGTAACTTAATATTATTTAGACATTCAATATAAACATAAAAAATATAAAATTATATACTAATAATTAATAAATATTGATTGAATACAAGTACAATGCGACATGGGTTGACATGGGTTGAGAATATAACATCATTTGAATTTTTTTAAGAATGTAACTCAAATTATTAATGAATATAACCTAAATGTTTAAATATGAAAGTATTTAATAATATTAATTAATTAATAGAGTTAGACACGAATTGAGAATGTGACAAATTTTGTATTTTTCTATGTATATGAACTTATTAATGAATTTAATATAAGTATTAAAATATAAATTATTTAACATCAGTACGAGTACGAGTCGAGAATACAATATCTTTTGAATTTTTTATTTTTAAATTTAAAAACTCTGTAATTATCACAAATATTATTTTTATTAATTTTTTATGGGCTGACCATCAAACTTAGAGAGCAAAGGATTTGAAAACATGGGTGTGGAAAGACTCTTGCATCCTATCCTACGAGCCTTTGCTATTAGGTCATTATACTTTTGGTGAGAAAGAAACATCCCATGTTTATGATGTGTTAACTCAATACTAAGAAAATAGCTCATCTGGTCCTTAAGAGGGAAAATTTGACTTAGCTTAGTGATTAAAAAGGAGATTAAAATAGAGTTATCACCAGTGATCAAAAGATCATCAACATAAGCCAAAATTAAAACGACTGAATCCTTGTAGGTCCTTTAGTAAACAGAGGGATGAGCTCTATACATATGTGATGCTCTCCCTATTTTTTCATTATCAGCTTTATTTGCTCCCAAATATGAAATTTTGGTTTGTTTTTACACTCCGACTATAGCCTAAACCCTAACGGATGGATGAGCCGGAGCTAGTGGAAAGAATTATTGGATCCGGCAACATAATTAATATAACATGCAACAGTGTTATCTTGAGAATTTTTTTTTGTTTGTTTTCCTTTTTTTTTTTTTTTTGTTTAACATAAATTATTTTGAAATTTCGATATGGAAAAGGAAGAGAGAATTACGCATGAAACTTTTGAATAACTTCTTCACTGGTTTTCACAAGTACGTAACTTGCAGTATACAACTAGAAAGTTCGGGGCAATTGGAAGGCCCGTAAGCCGTAACAATCATTTGTATTTTCTGAGATGGTTTCCTTTTTACTTTTTTGTATTATTGATGTATTTGTTTGCACTTGATCAGCAGTTGTGGTCTTGAAAAGTTTGCTTGACTTCTTGCTCTCTTGTAATTAAATAAGTATCATATTACTTTTAAACCTGTAAAGACTTACTTAATTAAATATTCTGCGTCCATTATCATCAATTAGTCAAGAGTTGTTGGCATAAAATCGAGGCGAATAACAAAATCGAATAAAACTTTAAGTTGATTCACTTTGTTTTGTTATTATATCCTATGAAATACGAGTACTTTGACGTATATTTACATCGGATATGTATGTATTTTGGGTTTAAATTAAACGAAGCTACTTGATACTCATCTATGAAATACGAGTACTTTGACGCATATTTTAATAGAGAGGCGACCTGATCAATTCAGGTCGTCTGGTTATATAATGTTTGGGCGACCTGAAGATGAGTGCAGTGTCAAATCGCAAAGGTTAGCGATCTCAGGTCGTACGAGAGGGTCATCCAAAAGTCGAACATACTACTAGCAATGGGCCTCAGATGAGGACAATCTACCTGACGTCCGATGATGATGTCAGCCCTAATATAGTACATCCAGCTATTAGGATGTAATGTAGCAATAGTGACCACATGATTTGGAATAGTGTACTGTAGCAATCTTAACCACATATTTAGGGTTATATTTACTATAAATATTAGCGACATTCCCTGATGTAATAATTATGATATGATTGAATGAAATCAAGAAAAATTGAATACAAAATATTTCTCAAATATGAAGTT
>BMAC01000565.1:205122-228254 GCA_014905375.1 Phtheirospermum japonicum | reverse complement strand
ATCAAAAACCAGTTCAATAAGTGCATAAAAATGGTACAAAGTGATGGAGGGGGAGAGTTCACAGCCTTATCCTCATTTTTTCTCAAACAAGGGATCATTCACAGAAAATCCTGCCCTTATACCCCACAACAAAATGGATTGGCTGAAAGAAAACATAGGCATATTGTAGAGGCTGGTCTTTCATTATTATCCCACTCTCAAGTACCAGTCAAGCATTGGGATGATGCTTTTTTCACCTCTGTGCATCTTATTAACAGAATCCCTTCTCCAAACACTCAAAATAAATCACCCTTTGAACTACTTCTGAAACAAAAATCAGACTACTCCACCCTTAGAGTTTTTGGATGTTTATGCTACCCTCACTTAAGGCCTTACAACAAGAACAAAATGCAGTATAGAAGTATAAAGAGCACTTTTCTGGGATATAGTCCCTCTCACAAGGGCTACAAAATCCTTCTGCCAAGCAACAAGATAATCATCACCAGACATGTTCAATTTGATGAACAWATTTTTCCATTTCATCAAACATCAAAATCAGAGACAGTGTCACCTCTTGATTCAGTCCCCCTTTCCACAATTCCAATAATACATCCCTCTCCTCCTCCTYCACTCCCAACTAATAACACTCCATCTCAACCTTCATCTCCTAGTTCAGGAGGTGCCAATTCTAATCCTCAAACAACTCCATCTCTGGAACATCATTCCTCATCTTCTACATCATCAGTTCAACCACATTCTCCTGCATCATCACACTCCTCTACCATACCTATTGGTCAGCTATTTATAGAATTGCCAATTGAGCACAGCCCTACTGTTACTAATGATGTTTTGCAGGAACCAGATAAAGCTCAAAATACCCACAGGATGATMACTAGAKCAAAGGCAGGGATTTATAAGCYAAAAGCTTTAATCATTGCAAAAGACCCTTTCACAGAACCTAAAAACCATAAAGAGGCAATGCAAAGTCCTCACTGGTATCAGGCTATGCAGAGAGAATTTTCAGCCCTCCTCAAGAATAAAACTTGGAATGTTTGTCCACTACCAGCTCACAAACCTCTCATCAGTTGTAAATGGATCTTCAAAGCCAAAAGAAATGCAGATGGTTCATTGGCAAGGTGCAAAGCAAGATTGGTTGCAAGGGGATATACACAGCAACCTGGACTGGATTACAATGAGACCTTTAGCCCTGTCATCAAACCAGCTACTATAAGAACAATCCTATCAATTGCCATCTTCAAGTCTTGGATTATTAGACAACTTGATGTAGACAATGCATTTCTAAATGGAGATGTTGATACTAAGTTGTACATGCAATTTCCTCCTGGATTTGAACAATGTGTTCCTGCTGACATGGTGATATTGAAACAAAGCCTCTGCAACATGTGATATTGAAACAAAGCCTTTGTTTCCTCCTCAAAGAAACAAAGCAAAGTCTCTAGGTCAAGTACTGAAGCCGAATATCGAAGTTTAGCCTCTGCAACATGTGATATTGTTTGGCTACAAGCTTTGTTAAAGGAACTCAATCTATTGGAAGATCATGTTCCTAAAATTTGGGTGGACAATCAAGGGGCTGTTGCTTTAGCACATAACCCTATTCAGCATTCAAGAACAAAACACTTAGAAATAGACCTTCATTTTATCAGAGAGAAGATAATGCTTCAACAAATGCAGGTTCAACATGTCCCAGCTATTGATCAAACAGCAGACATCCTTACCAAGCCTATTTCTGGTCAATCCTTCATGAGGTTCAGAGACAGACTTTATGTTGTCCCTTCACTCTCCCTCGGATTGAGGGGGCCTATGAGAAGCCATGCAGCCATGCATGTCATATACATGCATGGTCATTCACAGCCAACTCAGCAGAAACAGCCAAAGAAGCCTCAGCCACACACTATCAGCTCCTGCACCTCTAACCCTAATGCAAACGGCTAGTTTTGTCCCTTTTACCTTGTTGCAGCTGTAATGTACGAGCTTCACATTTACCCTACACATGTAGAGCCTAGATTAGAGCCTAGATTGTTCCCCTACGGATATTTATGTATCATGTTTCAGCTCATAATGTATCAAGTCTAATATGCACCTTTAATGAATGCACAGAAAACAAAAACCTTCTTGTTTTAACTTGACAGCTTTTATCAAATATTGGAAATCATGTTTTGGCTTTTGCTTCTTTAATACCCGGGCAAGCTTTAACACAAATTCTCAAATCCACCTTCTTATTCCACCTCCCAGATAAAATATAGAATTAAACCATTAAATTTTTGGACTTGGCAATAATCGTACACTAAATACAAGGGTGTCAAATTCAATCTACAATTAAATTTTTACATTTAGTCTAAATTTCACCCGAAATCGGATTCTTGCCAGAAATCATACATGACACACACGTGACCCGAAATATTGGACTAAATGTGCGATAATAATTTAATTTGTGAACTAAATTTGCCACCCACTGTGTTTGACTGTCGATCTTTTGATTAAAATCTCCAAAATTAAACTAAATGTGTAATTAAATTTATCAATCCATATATTTATGAACTATTTTTGTTAGTGTACATATTCTACATTTTAGCTTGCTATTAATTGAATTGTACATTTAACATAAGAAATGGAACAAGAGAGTTCCTATCTTGTCTGTTGGTTTTGAGCTGTAGTGGTCGTATACGATGGCTCATTAATTATTCAATTAGACTGTTGACCAAAAAACCACACACATGTGCCATGTAGACTTAAAAGCATAAAACATAGAATAAGTTGAAGTACGAATAACATACAATATTATAAGCTGTTTTCCCATATTAGTCCTTTGAAACCAAATTTGAAAAGTCACAATATTCGGGTGGCTCTCTTTCTTCCTAAAACTCTATCTATATAAAGCACTCGTATCCATACTGCCAACTCCACACACAAACCTCACTTACTTACGTACGCTAATTAGAACAAAAAGAAAACGACATACAATTTTACGAAGAGACTAATTAGGTAAGTGAGTATGGTGATGGATTCGAAGGTTGTGCAGAAAGTGAAGCCATATTTGGGCGTAATATTCTTGCAATTTGGGAGTGCTGGTTTTGGTATTGTTGCAAAGGCTGCTCTGAATCAAGGCAGCAGCAACTTCACTTTCTCCGTCTACCGAAACGCCATTGCTGCGGCTCTCTTCATCCCTTTTGCCTTCTTTCTAGAGAGGTCTAATTATATATATATATATACTCTTCTTTATTTTGCATTTCAAACTATATATAATATTATTATGTTGCTAAAAATGAAATATTATCTCGACAGGAAAATCAGGCCAACAATGACGTTCAGCATCTTCTGGAAGATCTTGTTACTTAGCTTATTTGAGTAAGTAAACTAAATATAATTGCTCATTCCCATACACACACACACACATTGTATGTGAGTGTGTGCGCGTGTTTTAATGCAAAATTAAAAAATAATAACGAGTGATTGTTTGGTGCAGCCCGGTTATCGGTCAGAACATGTTCTATGCTGGGATGAAATATTCATCGGCTACTTTTGCTTCAGCAATGTGCAATCTCATTCCTGCTCTCACTTTTGTATTGGCTTGGATACTCAGGTATATATATATCACTCGCACACCTTACCTTTAGCATATAATTACTACATTACTATATTATTTACTCAACTTATAATATTTTTCAGGATTGAGACGGTGAACTTGAAAAGTGTACGCAGTCATGCGAAAATCATGGGGACTCTGGTAACCGTAGGAGGAGCCATGATTATGACCCTAATTGTGGGACCCGTGATCGGGTTACCGTGGACCCACAAATCCCAGGATGGTAAAAGTGCTTCTACAAATGCCGAAGATCCAGTGAAGGGTGCTATCATGATCGCCACAGGGTGTCTCGGTTACTCACTGTTTTACACTCTTCAGGCAATCACACTAAAGTCGTACCCGGCAGGGCTATCGTTGACAGCGATGGTGTGTTCACTCGGAGCCTTCATCGGAACCATAGTCACCTTCTTGGCCGAGAGGGGTAATACTTCTGTGTGGGCCCTTGGTTGGGATGCCAAACTTCTAGCTTATGTTTATGGGGTAAGAGCTTCTTCCTTTATTTTTTTATATACGAAAAATAAATCCAAACATTATGGTGTGTTTTTTTACTGATGATAATAAGTTATTTTTTTCACTCTTTCGTTGTTGCAGGGAGTGATATCTTCAGGAATAACATACTATTTATCAGGAGTGATTATGAAGGAAAAAGGACCGGTTTTTGTGACAGCATTTAACCCTTTGAGCATGGTTATTGTCGCTATTATGAGTTCTTTCATTTTYGCCGAGCAAATGACMGTCGGAAAGTAAGTAAATTGATCTGCTRATACAAATTTAAGAAGAARTWATGTARATKTKAAATAKATACTAAAAATTGCCTTAAAATTATAATTGCAGGGTAACTGGAGCTACGGTTATCGTAATTGGGTTGTATTTAGTAATTTGGGGTAAGAACAAGGACCAGAAGGAAACAGAACCTACACAGCAGCAACAGCAACAGTCAAAGGCTGAAACAAATCCTTCAACAAATATCGAAGTCGACTCCAAAACTGACCTTGCAAATGGCCCTCAGACAATAACGGGCCCCGATGCTGTTTAAGGACATTTTGGATAACATTCTTTGTCTCCCTATTCATTATTCTACCAGTCTCGCTTTGGTCTGTAACTGTTGGCCAATTAGTTTACCTAGCCGAATTTGCTGACACCAACTTGGCAATTTCTTAGACCATGCTGACATCAATTTGTAGGGTGGTTTTGTTTTTCAGATGTTTTATTATTTTGATTTTTTGGTGGTCTATACTTTGTTGTAGCTTGAAAGTCCAGAAAAAGAATATATAATGGGCTGTAACAGCTATACTAATGTTAGGGAAAGTGTTCTTGAAGCAATTGTATATTATTTATTATTTTAAGATACTTATTTTTGAGAATATATACTCTCGATTTTATTTTTTTTGTAAAATTCAATAAACGATAAAAGAATCGTAGATGTGGATTCATAGTTTAAATAATAAAAGACTTGTATATTATTAAGAGTGTAAATAATAATCAGTGTAAAATTAAAAAGAAACAATATTAAAATTTTGGCTATAAGAATATTTATCCTTATAATCGAGCCTACATGACAAAAATCTAATGAAAACTAATTATTATCCTTGTAATCGAGCCTGCATGACAAAAATCTAATGAAAACTAATTATAAATTGTGAGCAATCCATCAATTTTATATAAATCTTTACTTTTAAAAGAAACTTACAAAATAAGAAAAGAATTATACATAATATATTGCAACTAAGTATCATTATCATTAGTAAGAAAATAAGATTAAACGAGTCCTAAAATATAACAATAGTAAGAAAATAAAATATAAATTAAATTAAGTAGACATATGCGAATCCTAAAATAAGAAAAGAGGATTTTAATCTAATCTAATCACCCCTATATAATAATGCAAAATCCTTCTAACATATGTGTTTACTCCGTATGTTTCGTTTGACAAATAAAAAATTTGGTGTTTCGTTTGCTTATGTGTCCTCATAACTTAATTTAATATTTTTATTTTTAGGGGTAATTGCCAAATACTACATAAAAAAAGATATTTTTGTCAAATACTCTAACCAATTATACACAATGTCAAATAGTTCAACTATAAATATACAATTACAAGATTATCCCTATTAAGAAATAATATAATAATAATATCAATAAACGACACATCACCACCACTACTCTATTCAACTCCCGCCGGTCACCCCCGCTGCCACTGTCGACCGCCGACACCGGAGATTTTTCCGGTGACCACCGCCGGAAAATTTTCCAGCAAGGTTTTTTTTTTTTTTTTTTTTTTTTGCACAATTGTTTTTTTGGTTTTTTTGTTTTTGTTTTTGTTTTTTTTTTTTTTTTTTTTTTTGCACAGCAAACATAAAGGAAGAAACTCTTAATAAGAATTTTTCTTACTTTTCCATACATAAAGTATGAAATTTTCGCTATAAAGTAGGATTTTTTTTCTCTTTTTATTAAATAAATTAAGAATATCTTTATCTTAGGAAATAAATTAAGAAATTTCACTATAAATTAAAACTTTTCTTACTTATTCTAATATAAAATAACAAAATTTCTTATTTTATAAAATAAGAAACTTTATTAACTTTTCGAACATAAAGTTCGAAATTTTACTATAAAATAATATATAGTTATATTAAATAAGAAATACATAATAATAATTTGCTATTAAACAAGATTTTTTTTTCTTTTTTGGCGAAAAAAATGTGTGTAATAAGTAAGAAATACATAACAACATTTGCACATCAAAGCAAAAAACTTTTGCAATTAAATAAAATACTTTTGTCATCAAGTATGAATTTTTGAACATTAAATAAAAAAAATATGTTACATATAGTAAGAAATTCAGACATATAGTAAGAAATATTTTCGGTGACCGAAAATATTTTTGGACATTAAGTAAGAAATGTTTGGACATATAGTAAAAAATTCATACATATAGTAAAGATTCAGACATATAGTAAGAAATTGTCTGGGTTGGAAAAAAAAACTGACTACACTGACTCCATGGACATGTAGTAAGAAATTCAGACATATAGTAAGAAGTTTTTCTAGACGAAAAAAAAATACGCCGAAAATAAATTTTGGTGGCCGGAAAATATTTTCAGATTATCGGGAAAAAAATCAGTGACGGAAAAAAATCCCGGCGGCCGACGGTGGTATCCGATGGCAGCAGGTGAGGCGGAAGCCACCTGCTGCCCCAATTAAATGATAATAATAATAACAATAATTATATAATAATTATTATTATTATTAGTGGTGATGGTGGTGGTTTTTTTAATAGTAAGGGTATTGTGGTATATTCATATCATATTTTGGACTATTTGGCGAAATGTAGGTACTATTTGACTTAAAATTGGATGTATGACTAATTGACAAATGGACCTCTACTTGGAGGACCATTTGACAATCCCTTCTTTTTATTGTATCTTACTTAATTTAATTCTTTTATTATATTTTTCCTTATTCAATACTTCATTTGATTCTCCTAATATAAAAATATAAATAAGTCATATATAATTAGTAGATAAGATCTAAATTATTTATTTTAATTAAAAGATAAATTACATATGAAATAATTTTAATTAAAAAAAATTATTATGAAAATAATTAAATAGGTTTTATTGATAATAAAATTTAAAATAATTTTATTTTTTAAGTTTCAGATATTTCATATAGGTAAAATATGAGTTATTTAAAATAATCTAAATATGTAAATAAATATTAGTAATGTATTCAATCTAAATATAAAAATATTAAATTATATACTAATAATTAATAAACATTGATTAGACATCAGTACAATGCGACACGGGTTGAGAGTATGACATCTTTTGAATATCTCAAAATATGTAACTAATAATTATTAACAAATTTATTCTAAACATTAATATACAAAATAATTAAATAATAATCATTAATAAAATAGATATTAGACACGGGTTTAGAATGTGACGCATTTTGAATTTTTGTAAATATATAACTAAAAATTATTAATTATTTAATTTAAACATCAAATACAAATTTATTTAATATTTATAATAAATAATAAATATATTAGACATGTACAAGGCACGGATTGAGAATACATTATTTTGATTTTTTATTTAAAATTTAAAATTTGAAATTATCACAATATTTTTTATATTTATCTTTTGATAAATCCAGTGTAATACACAGGTGTTAAACAATTATATATTCATGCAGAACTTTCCTAATCTATGTGTCTACTTCGCTTTGATAATAAAGATTTTTGGTGTTTCGATTGCTTATATCTAATTTAAAATTTTTCTTTTATATCTGCCTAATTTAATATTTCTTTTTCATATATTTAGCTTAACTTAATAGTTCTTGTATTCTATTTTGTCTAATTCAATTTTCTTTTATACTCCTAATATAAAAATATAAATAAGTCATAATTAGTAGAGAAAAACTAAATAAATTATTTTAATTAAAAGGCAAATTACATATGAAATAGTTTTAATTACAAAAAAATTATTTATGAAAATAATTAAATAAATTATATTAATAATAAAAGTTAAAATAATTTATTTTTGAAATTTCAAATATTTTGTATAGGTAAATTATGATATATTTTCAATAATTGGAGTATGTAACTAAATATTAGCAATTTAAATATACAAAAATAAAATTATGTAATAATAATAAATTAATATTTATTAGACAATAACACAATGCGAGAAGGCTCGAGAGTATGACACCTTTTGAATTTTTCAAAGTATGGTAACTATAATTATTAATAAAATTAATCTAAACATAAAAATATAAAATGAGTTAATAATAATTAATTAATATAGATAAGAAACGGGCTGAGAATGTGACATCTTTTGAGTTTTTATAAGTATGTAAATATAATTATTAATGAGTTTAATCTAAATATTAAAATATCATATTCATTAATAATTATAATAATTAATAAATTGAACACGGTACGGGTTGAGAACATATTCTTTCAATTTTTTATTTTAAATTCAAAATTTACAATCTCACAAATATTTTTTGTATTTAATTTTTTATAAATCTCGTATAATACATTGGCATTAAAATAGTACTAAATAATATATATACTAAAAATAACATACCAAATATAAAAATATATTAAATTTTGTTTAAATAATAAATTTTAGTAAGAAAGTCAAAATAATAATTTAGACAAAATAATATCTAAATGAAATTAAACGTATTTGGACTCAACAAAACCTTTTCCTCTGGTTCAATAAAATTCCGATTAAAATTTTTAGACTTATCAATAAAATGACTCCTTATTTTATAGTTCTCGTATTTCATTCACCATGCTGAAATCCGTTGACCGCAGTCAATTGACAACCCATGTGGATACCACGATTATCGTCGGAAGATTAGTGATACATGTGGATATTATTATTTTGAATATGCTTTATAACTTGCGTTAATGTTATAAATTGTAAGATGTGTTTCGAGTGGTCAGAATAACTAACTGATGCTCAAGTCAAGGGTTGAAAAGGAGTTGAACCTCACTCTACTATTGCTAGTTATAAAATATTAAATTGATTTTGTCACTTGAGAGGTTGAAAAACTAAAGTTGCTTTTCAGCAAAATCGGACAAGTTTGCAAGTCGACTGTTGCATTGGACTACAAGTTTAATAAACATGTGCCATCTTAAACACTTGTAAACCAACGAAATCAGTATATTCATAAAATATTGCCGAATCATTTTCAGTCAAAAAACTGGTACAATCTTAATTCATATCTAATTATATATTGACATACAAATTGACTTGTTAAGTTTACTGGCTTTTACCGACAGGATTCTCACTCTCAAACTGGAATTTCTGACTGGCATTTGGTCTCTGCCAAGTTTGGCGTCAGCAAATTCGGCTACCTAAATTAATTAGCCAACAGTTGCGGACCAAGGAGCCTATATCCTTGAGACATTTACTTCATCTTTGTCAAGATAGGATTTATTAAAAAGTTTATATGAAGTGGTTGAGAAACTTCTTGTATGGTTATTACGTTTCCATCCTTAGTTTGTAGGATTGAAAAATGAAATTGTAAGAATAGTTATTTTACCCATTGTCCTGGGACTAAGTAGGCACCCTGATTTTGTTCAAATTCGGCACTTCTAGGCGCCATAAGACGGACCCTAGGGGGGCTAGTGCCCCTCACTTTCTATCGGTATCTTAGGATAATATTAATTAATTAATATTTTATATGTATAAATGCGAAATAATTATATTTTGCCACCACTGATAAATTATCTATTAACTTCTATATGTCTTTTATAATGTTATATATATACATGATAAGTTTTCCGTAAAGATAATTTACTAATTTCCAATTGAATCATATGCAATCAAGTTATTATTATAACTCAAAGTTTCTTTATTTCTCATTGCTTCAACCATATTCATTTTATAGTAAATGAAATTTTCTTTTATAAGAATCTACAATTAAGAGTTTAATAAGTAAATATAAATATACGATAAAAGATCTTTTTTTTCATATTATTTCATTCAAATAAATATTTTTTTCTATTATTTTTAAGTTAATATTTAGTAAATTCGAAAACAAATTCTCGGGGATTACCGCCTCCGAACCCCTGTACATTTCTTATTTACTTAAATCTCCCTACTTCGCCCCACCCCCCCAAAAAAAAATTATGTGTCCGTCCCTCTATAAATGTTAGGCAGTTCCTAAACAGTTAAGGCTGCAAATGAATTAAGTTAGTTGCGAGCTATTCGAGCGCACGTGACTCGATTTAAACTTAATTTGACTCGAGCTCGTTTAGTAAATGGAGCCAGCTCGAACTTAAATGTGGCTCAACGGGTCGAGTTTGGACTCATGCTTGAACTCATGATTCGACTCGTTAATAGTCTCATGAGCTAGACATATAACAATATATATAATTTATAGTATATACATATTATACCCATTAATAATACATATTATTTATATTATATTATATTATATATTATAATTTGAAAAAAAAATTTAAATTGACTCAATACTTCAATAAATAAGTTTGAGATTATAGGCTTATTTAGGTATATTAACACAACAAGCTTGAGTTCACACTCACTAGAACGTTCTGCAGACGAATGCCCGGCTAAATTGTAGTGCTATATATAGGCAGTCGCGATGATAAACGCTTCACGGACTCTGGGTGCCCATTTTCAACATACATATATATAAAAAGATACATACATATATTGATGAATACTACTATTTTGGTTTGTTTTGATTAAATATGTTTAATTTGGAATAAGAGTAATTAACAAAAAAAACACAAATATAATAGTTGTTATTACTAGAAAAATATATAAATTTTTGATATCGCTTATTACTTAACGTGAAATATTAGTGTGGCTTAAAAATATATTGCGCATAAATATATTCGATGTAGATACATAAAAGAAAATGGAAACAATAAATAATAACAAATATTTTTTCACGGAAAAGCGTCCCACTTTTCTCAAAATTCTGTCATTAGAATAGTTATTGCTTACCGCAAGCACAACTTGAATTACACAAATAAGACTTCTCCTAGACAAACCAACATTATACCAACTATTCTAACTAACTTTTTGGACAACACGTGAACTTCTACAAGACTCTATGGACTCCCTTCTAGGCTGAAAAGATACTCGTCCCAAGCACAAAATTTATAAAGAAAATCCTAAGTTTCAGTATTCCAGCAATGTAGAAATATAAACTGGAATCTTGAATCTAATTAAGAAATAAATAAGAAAATAACCTTCGAGTTTTCTAAGATATACTTGTATTTATAAAAACTCGTGCTATGTACAGTATGACCTAAGGCTTATATATAAGACTCATAAGTCGGTCTCCTCAAGGAAGCGTATATCTTCATGAATCGTGACTTGGGTTAGATTTTAGAAAACCACCTTCCTTGTAAGTAGAATCCTTGTAGGATCCAGTTTCCTTCGATTTTAACTTGATCTGATATGGGAATTTTCATATGTCAGTTTCTAGGCTCTTCATGTAGGAACATGAAACTTTTCATATTCAAGTTTTTCTTTCCTGGTCGAATTCTACCTTGCAGATCTACTATAATCCTAAATATAGGGTTTTATTCCATGAGCATGAGTTTTCAGTTTGAAAACCCACTTGAAACCAATCAAAGACTTGTCTATAGGTAGGTCAGAGAGAGTCCAAATCTAATTCTTAATAAGAGATGCATATTCTTCACACATAGGAGTTTTCCATCTGGGATGAGTTAAAGCTTCAACATAGGAGGAGGGCTCCCTAAAATTAAAGAGTTGTGTGCTGAGCACCTTGGACTTGTAAATTCCTACTTTAGCTCTTGTTATCATGTGGTGTTTTTCTACAAAAGGATTAATACCTGTACCAGAGGGAAAAGGAGAAGAATATGGAGAACTCATAAGTGGTAATTCAATAGTGAGAGGAATAGTAGAGGGACTGGATTGACTGGAATGTAGTGAGATCGGCTGATGTTTGGGACTGGACTGATGGGACAGATGAGGTTGTGGTGAGATTGTTGGGTATTGTGATGAGGTTTCATGTGATTGTGGGGAGGTCGTCAGTGGTGTAGTAGCTTGGGGAACTGTTAAGAGGGGAGGTGGTCCAAGTATAGATAGTTGAATATGAGGTCGTCGTGAGGTTGTTTGCGATTGTGGTGAGGTCGCTGATGGTGTAGTAACTTGGGGAGCTATTATTAGGAGAGGTGGACCAAGTATATATGGTTGAATATTGGAGCAGGAGTGAGGTCCAGAATTCTTAGAAAAGGGAAATTTGAACTCATCAAAGTTCACATTTCTGGTGATTATGACCTTGTCATTTGGTAGTAAGACCTTGAATACCATATAATGTTCATTGTAACCAAGGAAGGTACTAGGTTGAGACCTAAATTGAAGTTTGTGCTTATTAAATGGTCTAATATGAGGACAACAGAGACACCCAGAGGGTTTAAGGTGAGTGTAGCTGGGATTTTGATTTAGTAAATGCATCATCCCAATATTTGGTAGGTAAATGAGAGTGAGAGAGAAGAGTGAGTCCTTTTTCAAAAATGTGTCGATGTTTTCTTTTTGCAAGACCATTTTATTCCGGGGTGTAAGGGCAAGAGATTTTATGATGTATCCCAGAGGAGTGAAACAGGTTTGTGAGAGTTATGAATTCCCCCACCCCCAATCACTTTGTACCGGTTTTATTTTGGATTGAAACTAAGTAAGAATGAGGTTCTGTAAGTGAGTGAAGGTATTGACCATATCAGATTTGTGTTTTAGCAGATAGATCCAAGTATATCTAGTATAATGATTAATAAAGGAAACATAGTAAGAGAATCCATTCGAGGATTTCACAGGAGCAGGACCCCATATATTTGTATGTACGAGATCAAATGGTTTTGTATATTCATTTTCTAAGAGATAAAAGGGTAGCTTATGGTTTTACCTTGAAGACAAGCACAACAAGTGGAAAAGGTGATTTTATTATTTGAAATAGAGAGATTACTGTTTTTGAGAATCCTATGGAGTACATTATTGGCAGGATCCATAGTCTAAGATGCCATAACTGTAAATCTACTTCCTTATTTTTATTGTCGAGTTCAGTGATGAAGGTACTCGGGTCTTGACTCTTGAGTGAAACAGGTGCATGTTAGGAATTGGCAGTGGGGGTTTTGGCGAGATGTATGTAAAATTTGTAAAGGCCATTCCTAAGAGAGACTCTGAGAAGGATTTGATGTGTAACCTGATCCTTACACAGCAAGAGGTAGGATGAAATCCAAAGTATACAGAGTTATCTTGAGAAAATTGAGAAACACTAATGAGGTTTTTAGTTATGTGAGAAACATGAAGGAGTTTTTTGAGTAAGAAAGATTTGTTGCTGGATTTGAACTGAGAGTTACCAATATGAGAAATACACAAACCTGATATGTTTCATACTTGAACCTTGTTGTTGCCTTGGAACTTACATCACTATCTGAATCAGACATTAGTGACAGGGCAGAGGGATCAATGGAGTAAGTGACTGGATAGGCTGAGTAGGAGCTCGCAGAGGTGTTTGAGACATTCTGAGCAATACTGAATGGTGCAGTGTAAGCAGCATCAAATCTGTAATATCACTTGTCAGCAAAGTGGTTAGTGTAACCACAAATTTGGCAAGGCGGCTTGTTGCTTTTCCTGAAACCTCTTCCACCTCTTCTTCACTTGCTTTTGTTCCTTCCTCTGCCACCTCTTCCAAGGTGACGATCTCTTCCTCTATTAGCTCCTACAGAGTTCGGTTTTCTCTTCTCTGACTAGGGGACTAAGTAGTGAAATTAATAGTTGGGCTTGATCCTTCTGTATTGATGAGATTTGATGAATTTCTAACTTCCAGTCTAGTTTCATAACTCAGTAACATAGGTAGGATGTCTCTGAGTGTGAGTGAATCACTCCTAACTATAGCTGCTACAACCACTGGGTCAAAATCTCCTTCTATCCCAGTAAGAACATGTATTGCTTGATCTTCTTCAGAAATTGGTAGGCCAACAGAAGCTAGCATATCGCAGCAAGTTTTTATTTTGTTAACATAATCCCTAATGCTCATGGTCCCTTTCTTGATAGAGGAAAACTGCATCTTGTACTGTATTTTTCTTGCTGCAGTTTGGCTGGAGAAGCTGGCTTCAAGTGTTCGCCATATCTCTCTTGAGGATTCAAGTCCAACCATCATGTTAAGAAGATTTTCAGTGAGACAAGAGAGAAGCAAGGATGCTAACAGCTGATCATGCCTAACCCATAATAGGAATTAAGGGTTTACTGATCCTTTTGCGATCTGGGATGGAGACCTGATTTCTCTAGTGAGGTAGCCTTCAAGGCCGTATCCCGTTACTGCTGTGTAGAATTGCATTTTCCAAAGCAGGTAATTTAATCATTTAACTTGGTCGAAATAAGCTAATTTTGTAGATGAATAGCTGAGTTTTAATTTTGTAAAGATAGAGTGTTATTCGGGATCACTGGATGAGAGCTCTCCTGAGCCTCATGTGATGGAGTGGTGTTACCCTCCATGATAAATAAGAAGGGAAGAGAATAATAAAGAGGGAAGAGGTATTTAGAGTCAGGCAAAAACCTTCTCTGATAACATTAAAGAAAGCAGAGTGCTCATACTTTTCCTGATGAGAATATCCTAGTGTAAATATTTCAGTATTAATCATTCAATCACTTCTTCTTGATGATTACAGCAGAGAATGTTACAGCTATATATAGTAAGGTGCCTGACTAGTGTAACTCTAGAATATGTGGCTAGAAATGCTACAGTACAATGACAACGACTACCTTGAATATGTGGACAGTAATGCTACAGTACAGCGACAGTTGTATTAGGTTGGATGTACTATACTAGGGCTGACATCATCATCTGGCGTAGTGCAGGTCATCTTCTAATGAGACATATTGCTAGCTTCCTCTGCGACCTTCTGGAGACCTCTCATGCGACTAGTATTGTCGACACTCATGCGACCTGAAGTTATCAAGTCGCTGAGTTGTATATAGCCATGTGATCTGAGGTTATTAAGTCGCTCTCTATTAGTGTCACATAATATTTTGCATCACCTTTTGGCACCCAAATGAGCGCCATAGAATTTGTGATAAAAAGGTTGCAGTGAGTGACTGGAAAGGCTGTAGTGTCGCTTGACTATAACCTTGTATTGTCAAAACTATGAAACCCAATTTTATATCGACATCAGTTTTAAAACATCATTATATATACTTGGAAAGAATTCCGACGAATCTAATTAGGGCGGCTGCCCAAGCTCGTCAGGTGTAAAGGATGCCACATAATTAGACCCATCGGATTGTGGGTTTTAAGCAAGACGGGTTGTGCGAGTTTTAAGCAAGGTGGAGGCAAGTTGCATGTTTTTTCCCTAGCACAGTGGGTAGGTGTTGGTTTTTTACCGCATAATAGGGAAGTTCTTTTTTAGGGAAAACTATGAGAGAAATTGTTGAATTCCGATAATGTGATAGAATAGAAGAAGAGAATATAATAATGAAAATTGATGTGAACTAAAGAAAACCAAAAGTTTTGCTGTATCTATCTATCCAAGGGGTGGTAGCTAAATAATATTAAAAATGTAATTGAAAATTAAAACGGAGAATATGTAAATAGTGAAATTTGTTGAGAAATATATGATAATAATTTATTATTTAAGGAAAATGTATAATTCATGTGAAAAAAAAAGATTTATTTATTTATTTTTTGAATTATCCAATCACTACATGTTGAAAATAACGAGTCAAAGTATTCGTTGCTACATGTTGAAAAATAGTCAAAATGACTCGATTAATAATAAATGGTTTACACATTTGGATAGATTGATTTGATCGATTGTTATATCAACGACCACATTTAAGGTGGACCTAACCTAGTTCATACATTAAACTATTAGAAACATTACATATAAAATAAAGGGAAAAAAAATCTTTGTCATCTGTACTTGTAGCGTTTTTATAATTTGCAATTTAAAGTTTTTTTTGTTGTTATTAACAACCCAAAATATGCGGATTTTGCTCTTTGCAACCTTCAGGCTATTTTTCATTCAAAAAATAGTTGAATCGAAGCACGTAAACCTCATGCCTCAATCTAAAAACATGAAACATTGTCCAACATAATACTTGGTGATGAGGCATGAGGTTTATGTGCTTCGATTCAACCATTTTTTGAATGAAAAATAGATTGAAAGTTGCAAAAAGCAAAACTCGCATACTTTGGGTTGTTAATAACAAAAAAAATATTAAGTTGCAAACCATAAAAACGCTACAAAAGTACAGGAGGCAAAGAATATTTTTCCCTAAAATAAATGTACATCTACATGCATACGTGTATATAGGGAGAGAGGATACATTACACAGCAACTTAAATTGCCTTTATGGTTCACTATACCAAGGGTTCACATTAAGATGCAGCCATGTATAATTATCATAATTTATGAGGTGATTGGATATTCGAGCTTGTAAGTATTAGAAGAAAAAAAAAGTAGTTTTTGATTAAAAGAGTTATATTATAATATATTGAATGAATAGGTATATATATATATATATATATATATATACACGATGTATATGAATAGGTATATTTTATATATAGTATATGCACATAATAAATGGTCCAATCACTAAATATAGGGGTGGTAAATTTAGTCCGCCAATTAAATTTTTGTGGCATATTTAGTCCAATTTTGGAGATTTTGACCACATGACAGTCGGTCAAAATCCAAGGAGTTGTGAATTTAGTCCACAAATTAAATGTTTGTCGCATATTTAGTCCAAAATTTTGTTGAAAACTTAGTCTACCAATTAAAATTGGACTAAAAGTACGATAAATATTTAATATGTGGACTAAATTTACCACCCCTCTATTTAGTGGACTATTTTTTCCAAGTTAAAAAAATTAATGGACAAACTCTACCCACATAATAAATATAACATGCAACAGGATAATATCTTGATAATTTGTTATTCTTGCGCAGAAATGATCTTGAGAGAGAGAGAGTCATGCATGAAAGTTTTGAATATCTGGTACGCTGGTTGTGAACAAGTACGTAACTTGTGGTATACAATTAGAAAATTCGGGGAAATCAGCCCTAATTAAAATCTTTTGTGTTTTCTGTGATGTCTTTGATTTTACTTTTTGTATTTTAGTTGTATTTGCTTGCACTTGATCGCAGTTCTGTGGTCTTGAAAAGTTTGCTTGAAAATTCTCAATTTAATATGAAACCTATAAAGACTATGGATTTACTTAATTATAGATTACATTATCAATAGTCAAGAATTGTAAACTAATTTTATATGGACAAAGCTGTTGGCATAAAACCGAGGCGAATAAGTAAGAATCTTGCTAGTCAAGACCGAATAACTTTTTAAGTTGATTCACTTAGTTTTGTTATATCCTACGAAACACACTCTTGAAATGTCATGTGAATCCATGAGACTTAATATATTCCTTTCGTTTTTTTATTACTTTTTTTTAGAGTTTATCTACTATTTACTATTTGCTTATGGTTAATATTGCCTCAAAGTTACATGAGTAAATTTGGGTCCACCTGTTCAGCTAGTTTAGTATTAAATTGAACCGACCAGCTAAACCAAACCGATCAGAACGGTCGATTCATCCGACCAAAACACGGAAAAAGGTACCCACGATCTGACGTCCTCGACTGTCGCACAGCTCCAACTGCTGTCTTTACTACAAAAAAACGTCATTGGAACAGGGGTATAGGCATCGATTGTTGTAAATAACCGATGCCTAATATCGAGCGAGGTCTTTTTTATAATTAAAAAAAATTATAGGCATCGGTTGTTCTCCAAAAACCGATGCCTATAATCGAGTGGGTTTTTTTTTTGTAATAAATAAAAGTTATATGCATCGGTTTTCTAAAACAATCGATGCCTATAGCATCGATTAATTCAAAATAACCGATACTCATAATAATACAAAAATCCAAAAAAAATCATTTGAATAAATTGGCATCGGTTTTGGTCAAACAACCGATGCCTATAACCCAATACGAGCATTGGTTCTTGATTAGAACCGATGCCTATGTAAATTGAATTTGGCGCCTCTGAATCGCGGGAAAATTACAGAATTTGGCTGAGCAAAAATTTCAAAACCTGATGCATCGTTTTTTGTATGAAAACCGATGCATATAATAAATTAAAATTTGTACTCTGTTATTGGAAAATAATAACATCGATTTTTTTCCCAAAATCGATGTTAATACTTTTGACTTCATACTATATGCATGTCTCTCTCAGAACAATTTGTAAACCAAAAAAATTCCTGTATGGACTCAAGCAAGCCTTCAGGGCCTGGTCCAATAAGTTGAGCACAATCCTGCAAACCATGGGTTTTGACATCTCTAAGGCAAACACTTGCGTATTCTAGAAGCACATCAAGACATCAAGCATGATTGTGATGGCATATGTTGATGATGTCATTGTCACATGAAGTAACAAATAGGAAATCCATAAATTCATCCAGCAACTCAGCACTTTCTTCTCCTATAAATACTTGGGAACCTTGCACTATTTTCTAGGAATAGGATTTAGGCACACAAATGATGGATTGTTCTTATCACAAGAATGTTACATTAAAGACTTGCTCAAGAAGGCAGACTTGGATAAAACTAAGGGTATTTCTACACCAATGGTCACCAATTCCCCATTATCTAAAACATTTGGATCACCAGATTAATCAGTTTTCAGAATCCTGGTTGGAGCTCTTCAGTATATCACTATCACTAAACCTGAACTATCCTATAGTGTAAAAAAAATCAGTCAGTTCATGCAACGCTCTCTTCATAAGAACTAGAAAGCAATGAAAAGAATCTTCAGATATCTTGCAGGAACAATCAATTATGGACTGAAATTTGTGTCTTCACCATCTACACAGCTTGTAGCCTTCACAGATGCAGATTGGGCAGCTGATCCTGAAGATAGGAGGACTACTTCAGGTTTTTGTGTTAACATGGGAAATAGCCTTGTTACATGAAGTTTAAAGAAGCAAGGAGTTGTCTCTAGAAGTAGCACTGAAGCTGATTTTAGGGGATTAGCAAAGGTCACTTGTGACATTATCTAGCTGTAATCACTTTTCAAGGAAATGGAAGTTCCTCAAGATCAAACTCCAGTTGTTTGGGTGGATAACCTAGGAGTTGTCTCATTTTCCAAGAATCTTGTGCACTACTCAAGAATGAATCACCTTGAAATTGACTTATATTTTGTTAAAGAAAAAGTTCGATAGCATATTATAAGAGTTCAGCATATACCTTTCTATGATCAAATTGCAGACAATTTTACAAAGCCACTTTCAAGTCAGTCATTCACTTGTCTAAGGAATAAATCAATGGTCACTCCTTACTCCTCACTCGAATTGCGGGGGCTGAAAAGGAAAATGATAAAATTGATGCTCCATGCAAAGCCATGCACCTCACGGTAGCATATCAACTTATAGAACCGTTAGGATAGTTTTTTGTCTCATTAGCTGTCATGTGGTGTCTTGTACAATTTAGCATACTTCGCTTGCTGATCACCTCCAGTTATTTAGGGTTATGTGCATCTTATTTTAACTCACCGCGTGTTTAGGGTATCTGAGGTTGATTATAAGGAGTCGCCCTATTTACTATTGATATGTTATAATTCTGATCACATTGAATCAAGAAACTAAGATACAAAAGATGTCACTTTCATTTCTCAGCTTTTGATATTATAACTTTATCAGTTTGCATTAATGAATCTTGTTTGTTTCTCAATAATCCATTCCCTAGCAGGGTGGGTCAGGCCTACGAGTTTAGGCAAAGGGAAAAAAAATTTGCCACTTGTACTTGTAGTGTTTTTATGGTTTGCAATCTAATATTTTTTGTTGTTGTTATTAACAACCCAAAGTATGCGGGTTTTGCTCTTTGCAACCTTCAGGCTATTTTTCATTCAAAAAATGATTGAATCGAAGCACGTAAAACTCATGCCTCATCACCAATTATTATGTTGGCCAATGTTTTCATATTTTTAGAATGAGGCATGAGGTTTACGTGCTTCGATTCAACTATTTCTTGAATGAAAAATAGCCTGAACGTTGCAAAGAGCAAAGACCCGCATACTTTGGGTTGTTAATAACAACAAAAAAAATATTAGGTTGCAAAGTATAAAAACGTTACAAATACAGGTGGCAAAAAACTTTTTTTTCCCTCAGGCAAATACTCCCATTATCCTACACTAGGTGTTGTTTTTTCACGGCGTAATAATGAAGTCCTTTTTTTAGGGAAACTCAGAGAAGATTGTTGTATTTTGATAATGTGATAGAATATGAGATAACAATACAATAATAATAGTTGATGGGAACTAAAAATTAGCTAGATAATATTGGTAATGAAAATGGAGATTAGGTGAATACTAAAATTTGTTTGAGAAATATATAATAATAGTTTATTGTTTAAGAATATATCATGTGGAAAAGGTTATTTTGTTATATTTTTAACTATCCAATCACTACCTAAATTTGCTTTTTCTATCTTTCTCTAATAATACAACCAACCGTATGGCAAGAAATCCGTTGCTACATGCATGTTGAAAATAATTGGACAAAGTATTCGTTGCTACATGTTGAATAAATAGTCAAAATGACTCGATTAATAATAAATGATTTACCCATTTGGCCAGATCAATGACCTACTGATTTGTTCGATTGTTTATATATATATATATATATATATATATATATATATATATATATATATATTAGTGTAATACACAATAAATAAACATTAATTAAATTACAATCTTACTGTGCCTACACTCGACACTAACAGTTTGAAAATATTTTCAAGAAATAGAAATATAATCAATTCTCGTTTCCAATTCTCTTTGTACCAGCTCGATGCCTCACCATCTAGTGGTTTGATGATGGAACACTTTTCTTGCGTAAAAAAAGCAATATAAGTAGCAATAATACCAACTCAAATAAGCAATCCACGTATTTCACCACCCAACAAACTTGATCGACATGTAATCATCACATTAAAGAAAATGACTACAATGCGGAAGGCACCATACCACCCCCACCATTATGAACGGATAAAGGGAGTTGACATCAACACATGCACGTCCTACTTTCTTCAAAGACTCCTGGCCTGAAAAGCTCATTTTGTTCAAGATCAAATCCATCGCAAGAGCGAAACCACGTTGGTCGGGCCTTTCCTGTGAGCTCACCATCACTTTCTCCACGCGCTAGGAGTCACATTTTCTCGCCCCTTTCCGAAGTCAAACTTCCATGCAAGATATTCAACGAATGGGTCTTCTTTCCATTTCAATCCAGACTGGCGAGAATAACTGACTAAGTCATGTCTTTCAAAGGCTATTAGTTGGCTGCTTTCAGAAGAATTTTAGGTTGGAATCAATTTCCAATTACCGGAATACCGCAAATTCTACAAATCCAAAACCTATCCTCTCTCTCCCTCTCTCTCTATATATATAAAATATCTTCTTGACTGATTTTTACTTAAGTTATTGATCTAATCAATGGGTGGTGGGTTTATTGATCTTGTGAGTGTTTTTATTTATTTTTAATAGATAGCCCATGTATGTATAATATATGTATGTATGTGTGGTGATTAGTTGGGAATATTTTTGACTACTTAATTAATTTATAAGAGTACTAGTACTAGTATATAGTATTAGTGTATTACACAGAATTTATAAAAAACTAAATATAAAAAATATTTGTGAAAATTATAAAATTTTAAATTTAAAATAAAAAATTGAAAGGATGTGTATTTTAACCCGTGCCCTGTTCAATTTATTAATTATTATAATTACTGATTAATATTATATTTTAATATTCATATTAAATTCATTAATAATTATATTTGCATACTTATAAAAACTCAAAATAAGTCACATTTTCAGTCCTTCTTTAATTATATTAACTAATTATTATTAATTCATTATATATTTTTATATTTAAATTAATTTTGTTAGTAATTATAGTTACATACTTTGAAAAATCCAAAAGGTGTCATACTCTCAAAAGGACATCAATGTGCGTTGTTAAGGAAATTTAGATCGACTCCCGAAACCTAAAAGGACTTACACAATCCACCAAGTCGGTCTCCCCGTCCTTACCCCAACTAAGGTCTATTCACGCTCGAACCGTTAATCGGCTCCCTACTAGCCAAGATAATTTACACCTCTCTTTACAAATATACTAAAAATCGAAAAAAGGGAAAAACGTGCTACTCAACAATTACAAATAAAGATGAAAATACGAAGTTTTCAACGACTCCGATCATTCGTTGCTACTAGAAACTTACAAAATTCTCGATCGAGCACGTGGAGCAATTGACGACTCCAAATTACAAAACAAAAACCTATAGAGAGTGTTTGATGACGAGGGCTAGTCGAGGCACTAGTTCTAAACGAGCACAAGGATAGCACGAAGCTAAAACCGAACGGAGATCCAAACAAGTTAAACCACCTAAGTCCACTATATTCGATCGAAAATCTAAACACCCTAACAAATCATCAAAACCGCGTCACTTCGCCAAGGGTCCAAGTTTTCAAAGAGTTTTAGTGGTGATGAATGTATCATCGGGTTCATGACTCGGTTTTATCGGAAATTGATTCAATTGAAGTATTCAATGTGTTTCAAGCTTGAAAGATAAAGGAAAAATGAAAATAAAATAATTAAAATAGCTAAACTAAACTAGAAAATGAAAGTGCAAATTGGTAGGATGCCTCGGTCGTATGCCTTAAATGAAAATGCAAGCAAGTAATGAAAATAAGCAAGAAAATGCAATGTTTCACCAAGTACAAGTAGGCTATAGATCGGGTCCTTGATCGTCTTGATTTTATGTTTTTCCTATGCTTTATTTTGATTTTTATTTTCATGCTTTGTTTCATGCTTAAATCCTAGATCTACTCTTTGTTGCTTGTTATTTTCTTTAAAGTTTTGAACTTTCTTGTTAATTTCTATTGCTCTTTTCATTCATACTTTCAATTTTTGCTAATTTGCATTATTTAGGATTTTATGCATAGTTGTACCTTGTGCTTACATG
>BMAC01000565.1:177356-205042 GCA_014905375.1 Phtheirospermum japonicum | reverse complement strand
GCCTGTGCACAGCGCCCGCCCACACCCGCGCGCAGCGCTCGCCAACCCACTCGCCAGGCGCTCGCCAACCCACTCGCCAGGCGCTCGCCAGCCCAGCGCCCCACGCCCACAAGCTCCGCGCGCCAACATGCCAGCCACCTGCGCCCAGCAGTTCCCAAGCTCGGCCATGACCGAGCCACATCGAGCCATGGTCGAGTCATCTCGAGCCAAGTTGAGCCAAAAAGTGCCAAAAGGCTAGCCAAGGGTCTAGAAGGTGCCTCCGGGTCAAACTTGGTCAAACCCGGGAATTTCAAGCCTTTTTTGGCTAATTTTGGCCCATTTTAAACCCAATTAAATTAGTATAAATAGACTACAACTCTCATTTTTGTAAAACACCTCTCATTTTCTCCCAACCCAAGCATGGGTTTGGGATTAAAAATCCTCTCTCTAGTTTTTAAGATCCTAATTTCTCTCTCTTAGGTTTTTAGATTCAATTTCAAGCTTTTATGTAATTTCCTTTTCTAGATTAGATTTAATTTCAAGCACCTCCTTGGGTTTGTAAGCCTAAGAAGAATCCAAATACTCATTTGGATTGTTTACTTTTGATGCAATTTCATTCAAGCTTTGTTTCATTTGCGAGCGAGCGCGCACAGGCGCGAGTTTTGGCGAGCATCGGCGAGCTTTGGATAGTATTCCAGAGAGTTTGGCATTTTGGAGCCTCTCTTTTGCCTTCAATTTTGATCCTTAATGCCTTGGCCTATAAAATAGAAATTTTGAACATAAAAATCCAAGAATTTCACCAAACCTCAAGGTAATTGAACCCATTCAACCAAATTAAATATAAAAGTAGCAAGAACACGGAAAATAATAAAACAAGAGAAACGACCTAAAAACCTAACGAGAAATGACTCAAAACTACTAAAATAAATATAAAAATCTATCTAAAAACACGAAGAAAAACACAACAATTACAAGTAAAACACCAAGCAATAATAGCACACACGTTACTCAAATTAACACAAGCAAGCATTCGACAAAATTAAAAACCTAGGATGAACTCTAACCACCCCACACTTAAAACCTAGCAATGTCCTCATTGCGTATTTAAGTTAAGAAAAGCAGTAAAAAGGTGTAGGGAAAAGAGAACGCCCCTATGTCCGAGCTTGTGTCGTCGTGGTTGTGAAAAAGTCGTCGCCGGGAGCCGAGGCAAGCAACAAGCTATCTACAAGGTAAGGTAAGTCTGGAAAATTTGCACAAAAATAAACTATTTACAAAAACGAAAATCTTTTTGAGTTTTTGAATTTTCTAATTTGTTTGGATTTTATTTATCAAATTTGTTTTAAGTTTTGAGAATATATTCAAATGAAATGAAATTAAACTATATACAAAAACGAAAGCAATTAAAAGGATTTTTTTTTTAATTTTTACAAGAGTCGAGACGAGAAATAAAAGAACATAATCGAAAGATAAAAAAAAAAACACAAAAACAATAAAAAATAAAATAAACCAAGGATAGTCTAGGAGATTTAACGACATCTCCTAGGTCGGGCACGGATGTTCGCGTCCTCGTCTTCCTCCTCCTCCTCGTCGTCTCCGCCCTCGCCACCGTCATCGTCGTCGTCGTTGTCGTCGTCGTCATGACGCATCCGACTCTCGACCAAAAGGAGACGGGTATGGAGGCCACGGAAAGCTCGGTCGTTTCTTGCCTGCCCCTCGTCGAGCCGGTCGAAACGGGTGTTAAGCTAGTCGAAGCGGGAAAACACGGCCTATTGGAAGTCGTTCCAACCCATCTTGGGACCCGAGCCGGTGCTCGGACCTCCGTACTGAGGGACTGCCACTTGGCTCGTGCTCGCTCCGAACTGCGCGCCCGAACCGGTGTTTGGGATGTCACCGGCCTTGCCTTGTTCATTGCCCCGGTGGCGTTGGCGTCTAGGGTTTGGGGTCGCTGGGATTTTCGGCGTTTTGAACACCAACTCCACAAGATCGACGCTTGTCATGTTGGCCGCCTCGGCCTCAAACCCGAAGTAGCGGGCAAGAACGGTGATCATCGGCCCCATGCCGACTCGGGCGACGCTTCCTCCTCTCATCTTCCGAATCCCTCGAATTTGTCCTCGGATCAACGGGAAAAATGGGACCGGATGTCCATTACATAGGCACTAAAGCACGTAAATCTCGTGTTGAGTGAGGTTGGTGCTTTCGTGCTTGCCCATCAGGACGTGGGCAAAGAATTTGTAAGCCCCAAGCAGTGCCAAGTCGACGATCGCCGACGCCGAGTATCGATCCCGGGTACCACGTCCGCCCGTGATACTCCCCCAAAACTCATCCGCATGAAAACCACTCACCTGCGTGTACGAGTACTGTTGGCAGTCAAGCCCGAGCACCTCTTGGAGCACCCCTTGATCGATCCGGTGCTCAATTCTCCAAAAACGCACATTAAAACCCCCGTTGTCGGTTTCCTGGTAAGAGGCGAAGAACCCGAGCACTAGCTCCCGATAAGCCGGTGCCCGGAAAGACGCGAACATTTGGCCGTTCATCGCGTCGATGTAATAGAGTAGTCGGGTGCCGAAACCGTCGAAGTCCCCGTTCACCACCCACCCGTCCAAACGCTCGATATTGATGAAGCGCGGGGTAGCGAAATGTCGCAGAGATAGATTTTGAAAAAGTTCCCCCTCGTATGTGGAGTAGATGGGGAAGGGGGCACCGTAAGCTCCGGCGATATCGGGGTATTGGGGAAGGTTGAAAATTTTGTCATCGGAATGGCCATCCATGGTAAAAGAGGTGAAAGTATGAACGAAATTGGACGGATTTTGTAGTGGAGGGTTCTAAGAATCAAAAGGAACGAACGAGAATGGAAAAATGGGAAAAACTCAAATCAAATGCTCACTGGGGCATTTCGTCGAACACTTGGTGGGCAAGCTTTTTGATGAATAAAATCAAACGAAAATGGCTCCCAATTCCTACCCAAACACACAACCAACAATTACAAAGTTCCCCAAGAGATCGTTTAAGCGAAGTACCTTGAAAAGTTGGTTCAAAATGGAACGAAGAATCGAATTTTCCCAAGGAGGTTTTCAATGGAGATAGGAATTGAAAACTGAATTTCCCGCGTAACTTGCCGTTGTCGATCGACACAAACTCGTTTTTGTTTTTGTATTTTTCAGGTTTTTCTTCTTTTTTTTTATATTTGGCTCCCCCCCTTTTTTTTGTTTCGCTCGGTCGATATGTGTGGTGTGGAGGGGAGAAGATCGACTGGAATATATAGATCTGCAGGCTCTGGGCGGTCGATTTCTCCATATCCGTCTCAGTCGATCGTGCGCCAGTTGATCGACTGGCTGTCGATCAGAAAAATACCAGTCGATTGACTGCATTCCAGCAGCCAATCTCCATTTTCGATCCTCTTTTCTCTCAAGAATCCATGGCTGAACCTACACAAACCCAAAAACTCCATTAACACTACTTAAAGATAGAATATACACAAAATTAAAAGAAAAACAAGAAAAGAGTTAGAAAGGGTTAGAACGTCGTGGGTTGTCTCCCACGTAGCGCGTTTGGTTAACGTCGTTCGCTCGACGGTTATACAAAAACGTTATCCAGGATCCAAGAAGAGGTGACGATCATGCCACGCCTTGGTGTTCTCGAGTAGACACACCGGGTGATCAAAATCACCAAGGCGGGCGCGTTGGGCAAGCCGGAAGATCGAGACATCAAGAACGTGGGCTTGCTTCGGTGGTCGTAAGGGTGAAGTCGATCCACCCAAACGTGATCATCCCAAAACGGGTCGACGTATTTCTCCGTCTCCCCGACCGTCATCTCCTCTCTCTCGAATTTAGAAATAGTCGTAGTCGGGCACGAGAGAGTAGGACCCCGCACATCTTCCTCGTCCTCTTCCACCTCCTCTTGTTCAAGTAGTAATAAAGCGTCGGGTGGTGGCAAAAGAGGCTCGATCAACTCCACATCCTCCAAGATCGGCACAACTATATCTTCCTCGCCTAAAGCAGGTAAGCTCGACAATCCAAGTGCAATCGGAGAATCCAAAGATAACACCCCCTCGCTTTCCACTACAACCTCTTCACAATACCCGAGAGGGGTTACGTTGTCTTCCAACCCATTCTCCCCGTCCTCTGAATCCACCTCATAGCGCTCCTCTTTCAAAAGATCGTCAATTCTAGAATCGCCATCACCAACTGTGGGCACCACCACATCCAAGATGGGCATCTCGTCAAGGCACGGTTCCTTAAGCTCGTCCACGTAATTGGCAATTTGTTTTGCGCGAGTCTCCATGCGAGCGAGGCGTTCAATGAGGTCGGCTAAGAGAGACTCCACGTCCGGGAGTTGGGACGTAGACGAATCTTGAACGAGTGAGGTATAAGGATCATCGCTCAGGATATACGAGCTCGAGGTGGGTAGATTGTAAGAATCGTAGCTCGAAGAAAGGGCGAGTGGAACATATGGATCGTCAAAACCCGGATCAAAAGGATCAAGAGTCGGTGCATACGGATTTATGCTCGGGTTATGGGGATATGAAAATGGAGGTGAATGTGGAGGATTTGGGTCATAATGATCGGAAGAGTAGATCCATTCTTTTCCGATCGAAGCATACGGGTCGTCATATTTGGGAGTGGTGTATGGATTTGGATATTCGGGAGTTTGGATGTAAAGGTTGTCGTATGGCAAACTAGCTCGGTAGTTTGCCATCCTCGGCCGGATCAATTAAGCGGAGGAGGCATCCTTTGATCGTCTAGAGTGTGGGCGGGCAGAATCGGGCTCTCGAACGGAGTTGCCATCGTTCGCTCCTCGATTATCGGTGATAATAGCTGCATACACAACAACGACAAAAGATTACGCGTATCGAATGTGAAACGACGAACCAATCTAACTACAATCTACGTTAACGATAAGAGTAATTAAGAACACCATTGGCCTTAATCCATCCCCGGCAACGGCGCCAAATTTTTGATCAAACGAATTCTCGACGCTCTAGTTTCAGAATCCGTCTCCGCAAGAGTAAGGAGCCGGTTGTAGGGCGGCGAGTTCTTCCCGAGTCGTGTCTCTCGAGAATGGATGTTATCGGCTTCTTATTTGCTCTTATCGTCGGTTGAAACTAAACTAATCTAAACTAGGAAAGCGGTAGTCATTGATTTGGTTTTGGTTTTTATAACTAAACTTTAAATTGAAATAGAAGTTTTAAAAGCATTAAAATACGAAAAGGAAATTAAAGCTTATTTAAAAACGATTAATCTAAACTAGTTAACTAAGAAAGCTTATAATTTAAATTAAGGAAAATGGAGGGAAAATTAAAGTCATGCTTATTTGAAAAAGTCAACATTAATTTAACAAAAATTAAAGTATTTAAAAAGGAAGATTATATAAAACTTCTAAAAATTTAGAAATCGATCTAAACAACTTAACAACTTAAAAGAATAAGTTCAAAAGCTAGAAAGCTATCAAATGAAAACGGAAATTTTGATAATCAAAATAGCAACTAAACTATGATCCAAGCATCAACATAAGATTAAAAGAAATAACATGAAAATRAAACTAAATTATAGAAAGATATTACCAAATGTATGATTCCACAAAGTTTCAAATGGAAATGGAAACTTGAAGGATTCTTCACAAAAGAAATCTAAACCAAAGTTTGAACAACTTAACTAATGAAGATCTAACATTTAACTAAACTAGAGCTAACTAACTAATTACTAGAATTAATGCATAATTAAAATGGAAAAGGAAAATATGAAAGTGAGTTTTTGGGAGCAAGAACTCTGAACCAGATCCTTGCTGCAAGTTGATCTAAATGCAATGACGTCTCTGGTTCTTTATCCTTCACAAAGGGGCAAATTTGTCCAAAAATAGTAAAAAATCTGCTTTTCAGTCGATCGACTGTAAAGCAGTCGATCGACTGCACTGTCCAAAATGGCAAAAGTCTCTAGAGTCCAGTCGATCTTGGAGTCGATCGGCCACGTCGGCAGTCGATCGACTGCGTCGTCCAAAACGCCAAAAGTCCCTAGAATGCAGTCGATTTTGGAGTTCCAGTCGATCGACTAGAAGGTCAGTCGATCGACTGAACTCCAGTCGGTCGACTGGATTGCTGCACCCGGCTCGATTCCTCGTTCTTTTCACGTCCGTCGGTTTATCGAACCTCATCCGTTGCGCTTCTTTGCTTGTCCGTCCATTCTCGATTCGAGTGAAAATGATCCCCAAATGAGCGTGGGCCCCGCTTGGACGTCCTACGGCCAAGAGAAAAACGAAAGAGTGAAAAACTACGAAAACTAATAAAAAATGTACAAAAACTAAGAAAACCTAGAAATAACGAAAAACGGCCAACTCGACTCCTAAAACACCTAAAAGCAAGCAAAACACACGCAACGTGATACAAAAACGGTAAGAAAAATATGTACAAAAACGTGCAAATCAGCAACCCAGTACTTTCTTTGGTTACAATGAACGCTATAAGGGATTCAAGTCTTACTACCAGATAGCAAGGTCATAATCACCAGACATGTGATCTTTGATGAGCTCAAGTCTCCCTTTTTCAAGAATCTTGGACCTTACTCCTGCTACAATAGTCAACCGTCTATACTTGCCCAACTTCCTCTTATAACAGTTTCCCAAGCTACTACATCATTAGCGACTCACTATAATCACATGAAACCTCACCACAACCTCATAATCAACCATCTATACTTAGTCCACCTACTCTATACCACTTCCCAGGCAGCGGTCACTCCACTATCATCTTCCACCTCATCACACTCTTTCGCGACCTCATCACAACCTCATATGTCCCATCACTCCAGTCCTACTCATCAACCAATCTCACTACTCTCCAGTCAATCCAGTCCCTCTACTATTCCTCTTATTGTTGAATTACCAATTATGAGTTCTCCACATACTTCTACTTTTCCTTCTGGAGCAGGTACTAAGCCTTTTGCAGGTAAACACGACATGATAACAAGAGCTAAAGTAGGAATTTACAAGCCCAAGGTGCTCAGCACGCAGCTCCTTGATTTCAAGGAGCCCTCCTCCTATTTTGAAACTTTAAATCATCCCAGATAGAAAGCTTCAATGTGGGAAGAGTATACAGCTCTCATTAAGAATCAGACATGGTCTCTCTCTGAGATACCTCCAAGCAAGTCTTTGATTGATTGTAAGTGGGTGTTCAAACTGAAAAACTCATGCTTATGGAACTGTAGCTCGATATAAGCCAGATTAGTCGCCAAAGGATACAGTCAAGTGCCAGGTTTTGATTTTTTTGAAAATTTCAGCCCTGTTATGAAAGTTACCACTAAAAGTTGTTCTCTCTATAGTTGTCAACTGTAATTGGTCGGTAAAGCAATTGGATGTTAATAATGCTTTTTTTAATGGCGAGCTGGACCGAGAAATCTCATGGCTCAGCCATCTGGTTTTGAACAGGATAGTAATAATCTCCAGGTGTGCAGACTATCTAAAGTAATTTATGGGCTTAAACAGGCTCACAGAGCCTAGTTTGGAAAATTGCGAGTTGTTCTTATTCGATTTGGTTTCTCTGCTTCCAAGGCTGATAGTTCTCTTTTTTAATCCAACACTTCTTCCGATTACATTTGGGTGTTGGTGTATGTTGATGACATCCTCGTCAAGGGCAGCAACAACGTTGGAATTGCAAAGCTCATTACCCACCTTTATTCATCTTTTTCATTGAAGAATCTTGGTGAACTGCATCATTTCCTTGGTATTGAGGTCTCACACACAGCTCAGGGTCTACATCTAAATAGGGCAAGTACATTATGAATCTCTTTGAAAGAGCTGGTATGACTGGATCTAAAGCCACCCCTAGACCTATGGTTGTCTCTCCTATCCTGTCTAAATCCCACGGGGAACCAACTATTGATCCATCATTTTACAGGAGTATTGTTGGAGCTCTTAGTATATTACCATCACTAGGCCTGATATTTCGTATAGTGTCAACAAGGTGTGCCAATATATGTATTGTCCTCTCAGCACACACTAGCGAGCTGTCAAGAGAATTATGCGATACCTTGTCGGTACAATTCTTTATCGGATCACCTACAGTAAAACCTTGTCGATCATTCAGGTCGTACGAGAGGTCGCCAAGAGGTCGCACAGGAAACTAGCAATGGGTCTTACAAAAGGTCAATCTACACTAGGTCAGTTGATGATGTCAGCCCTAGTCCAGTACAACTAGCTTAATACATCTGTAAGATTGTACGGTAGTATTAGTGACCACACATTCTAGGGAGACATTGCAGAGTGTACTGTAGTATTCCTAGTCACACATTTTAGGGCTACATTTGTCATAAATATTATTATAAATAGCTGTAACATTCTCTAATGTAATTATAAAAAATAATTTAATGAATATATATAAAAAGTTAACATTAAATCTTTTAAATATAAATTCTTTACGTTCTATCACATTGGTCGTAAACGAGTACATAACTTGTAGTATACAATTAGAAAATTCGAGGAAATCGGAGGGGCTCGTAAAACCCTAATTAAAATCTTTTGTATTTTCTGTGTGGGGAAATCATCTTTCATTTTTACTTTTTGTATTTTAGTTGTATTTGTTTGCACTTGATAGACAGTTGTATGGTTTCGAAAAGTTTGCTTGAAAAGTTCTACTTTAATAAGTATCATATTACTGTTCGTATTAATCCTTTAAAGACTATGAATTTACTTAGTTCTAGATTCCATTATCAATAATCAAGAATTGTAAACTAATTTTATATGGACTAAGCTGTTGGCATAAAATTGAGGCGAATAAGTATAAATCTTGCTAGTCCAACAAGATCGAATAATTTTTTAAGTTGATTCACTTTGTTTTGTTATATCCTACGATATTTAGGTGAATGTATAAGACTTTTAACAATCTCACTCCATTTTTAATTAAATGTCGTTTTGAAGTTTATATATACTGATTAGATAATAGGTTAATATTATCTTGTGAATATTTTGTAAAATATATATTGTTTTGAAGTTTATATATACTGATTAGATAATAGGTTAATATTATCTTGTGAATATTTTGTAAAATATATATTGTGTATTTTAGGTTATCTCATGATTAGGTTATAAATTCATATATCGAGTTAATGAGAAAGCCTCCAAGAAGGGAGAATTACACAAGATATATTTTACAGAATATTCACAAGATAATATTAACCTATTATCTATCAGTATATATAAACTAAAATTGAACCTATAAAACGTCACTAAAATTAATCGGGGAGTACGTGATTTGAGTGTTTGTGAAACTTTAGTAAACCCGCGCATGCTCGACACAAATTTCTATTTCCTATCCCATTTGCTATTGTACTGTATTTAACATAAGAAATGGAAAGGTACATTTTCTATCTAAAGTTGCTTGCGCGCACTACAATTTAATTTCTTGCGTCGATCTGGGCCGTTGGTTTAAGAGCTGAAGTGGTCGTATCCGCTGGCTCATTAAATATTCACCATGACTGTTGACCAAAAACAACACACATGCCACGTAGACTTAAAAGCATAAAATATGGAATAACGTCAAAGTACGTATAACATTACAAGATAGCTGTTTTTCCATAATTTCCTTTAAAACCAAATTTGAAAAGTCGTAATATTCGAGTGGCTCTCTCTCTTCCCATACTTTTATCTATATATAAAGCAGTCCTAGCAATACATGCAACTCCACACACAAACATCACTTACTCACTCCCTTGAGAACGGAAGAAAAAAGAGACTAATTAGGGAAGTGAAGTGAGTTTATATGGTGATGGATTCGAAGGTTGTGCAGAAAGTGAAGCCGTATTTGGGCGTAATATTCTTGCAATTTGGGAGTGCTGGTTTTGGTATTGTTGCAAAGGCTGCTCTGAATCAAGGCAGCAGCAACTTCACTTTCTCCGTCTACCGAAATGCCATTGCTGCGGCTCTCTTCATCCCTTTTGCCTTCTTCCTAGAGAGGTCTAATTATATATATATATACTCTTCTTTATTTTGCATTTCAAACTATAATATTATTACATTGCTAAAAATGAAATATTATCTCAACAGGAAAATCAGGCCAACAATGACGTTCAGCATCTTCTGGAAGATCTTCTTACTTAGCTTATTTGAGTAAGTACTCTAAATATAATTGCTCATTCACATACGCACACACATGTGTGTGTGTGTCTTAATGCAAAATTAAAAAATAATAACAAGTGATTATTTGGTGCAGCCCGGTTATCGGTCAGAACATGTTCTATGCTGGGATGAAATATTCATCGGCCACTTTTGCTTCAGCAATGTGCAATCTCATTCCTGCTCTCACTTTTGTATTGGCTTGGATTCTCAGGTATGTTGTATGACCACATGCACACCTTACTTTTAGCATATAATTACTACATTACTATATTATTTGCTCAACTTTCATTTCATTCAACTAACAATCTGCATGCATGTAATTATTTTTTTCAGGATTGAGAAGGTGAACTTGAAAAGTGTACGCAGTCATGCGAAAATTATGGGGACTCTGGTCACCGTAGGAGGAGCCATGATTATGACCCTAATTGTCGGACCCGTGATCGGGTTGCCGTGGACCCACAAATCCCAGGATGGTAAAAGTGCTTCTACAAATGCCGAAGATCCAGTGAAGGGTGCTATCATGATCGCCACAGGGTGTCTCGGTTACTCACTGTTTTACACTCTTCAGGCAATCACACTAAAGTCGTACCCGGCAGGGCTATCGTTGACAGCGATGGTGTGTTCACTCGGAGCCTTCATCGGAACCATAGTCACCTTCTTGGCCGAGAGGGGTAATACTTCTGTGTGGGCCCTTGGTTGGGATGCCAAACTTCTAGCTTATGTTTATGGGGTAAGAGCTTCTTCCTTTATTTTTTTATATACGAAAAATAAATCCAAACATTATGGTGTGTTTTTTTACTGATGATAATAAGTTATTTTTTTCACTCTTTCGTTGTTGCAGGGAGTGATATCTTCAGGAATAACATATTATTTATCAGGAGTGATTATGAAGGAAAAAGGACCGGTTTTTGTGACAGCATTTAACCCTTTGAGCATGGTTATTGTCGCTATTATGAGTTCTTTCATTTTTGCCGAGCAAATGACAGTCGGAAAGTAAGTAAATTGAAATTAAGGAAATAAATATATTTATTATTTAACTAGTTTTACAATATGTGAAATATATACTAAAATATTGGCTGGAAATTATAATTGCAGGGTAACTGGTGCTACGGTTATCGTAATTGGGCTGTATTTGGTAATTTGGGGTAAGAACAAGGACCTCAAAGAAATAGAACCTCCGCAGCAGCAACAACAACAGTCAAAGACAGAAACATATCCTTCAACAAATATTGACGACTCCAAAACTGACCTTGAAATAAATTGCCCGCAAAGAGTAACTGGCCCAGATGCGGTTTAAGGACATTTTGGACAACATTTTTTGTCTCCCTATTCATTATTCTATCCTGACAAACAAATGAGCCCAAGAAGAAATAAATTTGTGCCAGGGATATCAGGCTCACTTGGTCCATAACTGTTGGCCAATTGGTCAATTTCTTAGACCAGATTACTTGGATGATATTTTTTTTAAGATTTTTTTATTATTTTATCTTTTTGGTGTGCTATATACTTTGTACTAGCTTGAAAAATTCCAGAAAAAAAAAATTTAAATGTGTTGTAGCAGGCTAGCAGCTATATATACTAATGTTAGTTGAGGAAAGTGCTCTTGAAGCAATTGTATATTATTCATTATTTTAATAAATAAAAAAGAGAGGTATTTATATCCCACAGTAGAACTTCTGTTGTTTAGTTTATGCATTTGATGAAAGACACTTGAATTTCCGCCCTTCTTTCACCGGTTGCAGAATTTTAGACCATATAATCTTGCGCCAAAACGAAGAATTAGTCCATTAATTCTGTGCAGTTGGGAATTTTAGTCCACCAAATACACGGGTGGCGATTTTAGTCCAGTAATTTAAAAGAAGTCGCACATTTAGTCCATTTCTGATCTGAAATTCGAATTTTGGCCGGAAATTAGATTTTGACACGATTTTTCGGGATTTTGACCGGCCAACATGCCACATATGTGCTTACTTAATTTTCATTTTAATTATAAAAATTAATAATGCCAAGTGGGTATTTAATTAGGAGAGAAATAATAAAATTAAAAAAAAAACACGAAAGTAAGAACCCCAAATTTTAAAGTATATATGGTAATTAGAATTCAAGACTATTTTATAATATACTTTCTTAAGTAATGATGAGTTTTTCTATCTCGTTTACAGAATTGGTGGTAAAGATGGGGAAGATGTGTAGTTCATCGGTGAGTCTGAGATCCCAATTACCCACCGAAGATTTGAACGCCTTGGTGTCGATAACCTCCGACGAGGATCTCGCGAATCTAATTGAGGAATACAATTAAGCGGCGGCGGCGGAGGCGGAGGCTTCGGCTTTCAAAATTAGGGCTTTCCTTTACGCTCCCAAAACCTTAAAAAAGGTGTGTCCGCCTCCATCCATCGCCTCCTTCAGCAGTAGAGACGCCTCGCTGCCAAAACCGCCTTTCTATTCCTGCGGCGGCGGCATGCAGCCTAGATGCCCAACCTTGAACAGCCGCCGATGCCCGACCTTGAATAGGCGGTGATGAAAGCGGGCCCACTCCTGCAAACCCTCCTCCTCGCCGAACCGCTGCCGCGGTGGCGCCACTCGCCGCCACCGCTCGACACCTACCAGATCCCGCCGCTGCCGATGGTGGTGCCGTCTCCGGCGACACCCAATCAGGACCCGTTTCAGAGTATAATTAATTTGAACAACTGTGGTAGGGTTATGAGTCAGAGGAAGAGAGGGTTTTGTGAGGTGTCCAATAATTCGTCGCCCATCGAGTTTAATTTCTGGTAGGAATTAAGTTTAGGATTAGGGAAAGGAAGGGGTTCTTACTTCTTCGGTTTTTTTTTTTTGGTTTTTTTTTTTTTAATTTTATAATTTCCCTCCTAATTAAATATCTACTTGGCATTGTTAATTTTTATAATTAAAATGAAAATTAAGTCAGCACATATGTGTCATGTTGGTCAGTCAAAATTCTCAAAAATCGGGTCAAAATCTAATTTTCGGCCAAAATTTGAATTTCAGGTCAGAAATGGACTAAATGTGCGACTTCTTTTAAATTAGTGGACTAAAGTCGTCACTCGTGTATTTGGTGGACTAAAATTTCCAACTGCACAAAGTTAATGGACTAATTGTGCATTTTGGCCTAATCTTGCCAACTAAAGTGGACTACCCTATCGTAGCAAGTGTTTTATAAGATCGATTCGTATTTCTAACTAGTAAAATACACGTGATGGCATAATTATTTAGTTTAAAAGAAAAAAAAAATTACCTCCTGAACTATTGTCATTTTGACACTTTGCTTACTAAACTTTTTTTTCGTGCAAATTACCTCCTAAACTGTACGATTTTTGCACTTAAACTCCTGAACTCCTGTTTTTGGTGGAAATTCTAGTCGGATCTCACTCGCGTGACATGCACGCTAACATATAAGGGGTAAAATTGACTTTCCATCTCCTCCCCATGACTCCCGCTCAAAATAATGGCACGTGAGCACTACGTACTATGTGTATACATATATTAATGTGAACATTAACTTAACAGGTCACACGAGTGCTCACGTGTCATTGTTTTGAGCAGGAGTCATCAGTTAGAGATGGAAAGTCAATTTTACCCCTTATATGTAAGCGTGCATGTCACACGAATGAGTTTCGACCAAAAGTTCCACCAAAAACGGGAGTTCGGGAGGTTAAGTGCAAAATTCGTACAATTTAGGAGGTAATTTGTACGAAAAAAAAAAAGTTTAGGAGGCGAAGTGTCAAAATGGTCATAGTTCAAGAGGTAAAAAAAATCTCTTAGTTTAATTATTTATATAATATATCATTAGTATAAAATTGAAAAAAAAAATTGTAATATCAATTTTGTCAAAGATAAAAAGTTGTAAAGGGAAAAAATTCAAATTTATTTCATTAAATATTTAAATAAGAAAATATTGAATTCATTATCCATTGAAAAAAATTATAAACGAAATGAAATAAATAGCATATTTAAATTTTTAATTTTAATTGTAAACCACATTAATCCTTTTCTTATTTGATCTTGATGGTAGGGTAAGTTTTCTTATTATTTGATTTCAATGGTCTCTTGCCACACTTCTTTAAAAGACTGCTCCTTGTCTCGCTTGAAATCACATTGATGTCACCTTCATTGGCCTTCTGGTTATTTGATTTCGATGGTTTTTTTCGTACTCTACTTTGTAAGACTGCTGACGGAGTTCTTATCTGAAACCATATTGACATCATTTTTGTTGTTGTTCTTTGTGAGTCTCTTCCTTTTGTTTCCTTTCTATTTTGAAGTTTTGACATGTTACGTACCAATATCGTTTGATTTCACTGATTTATTTAAGGTTTCTTTTTTAATCTCATCTTTTAGATCAAATTGTATCCTCCCAATTGCATCAGCAACTTCACTCAAACCTCCTTTTCATGGACCCTTCTTTTTGTTGGGAGCAATCAGAAATCGAAACCCGGTCGACCCTTGTAAACTCAATCCCCTATAGTATTTGGACTCATGTTTTCCTAAATACGATAACATAGTAAAGTCAAAATACTATACATAAATTTAATTAAATTAATTGTATGTTTGATCCTTCATCACATAAATGAATTAACTTATCATAAGAGTTAGAACCTCATAATTTGAAAATTTTATAGTTATGGATTGTATATATTATTATTTTCCCTTATATTTTTTGCTAGGTAATTGTTATAAAAAAAAATATATAAATGGATGAATTAATAAATAATATCCTTTTTGGGAATTTACCTACTTGATTGATGCAAGATATTCATTAATAGGACACCCTACATATACTGTCGCCGCATTTTTGAATAATCTATACTTGGAAATAAATAAATGCATTTTTTATACATTGATGTATGTATAAATCAATATAGATTTAAAGTTTGAGCTATTACCTTGGTGTCGTTTCCACATCTTCCAGATTTCTTCTGACATGATGTGTTGCCATCGTTCTTGCAAATTGATGCGGCACAATTTTTACATGAATCGTACCACAAGTATGCTTTATTTAAAATCTTCTCAACAAATCCTTTGAAACATTAATATGAATCGTGTAAGATAAGAAAATATTTAAGATTACAAAATAGGGGAATCTACAAATTACTAAATAAGATACTTTTGATGAAAAGTACCCCAAATAGCTTATCTCGATCATGTCTAATTTGCTGTAGTGTCAATTCTTTTACATCTTTCATCATTTCCTTCATTGTTAATTCCAATATTTTGATAGGATCGTCATTAGTACATGACATGCATAATAAAATATAAAAGATACCGAAAAATGTATAAATTTTTAGATTATATTGATATATAGCATATCTTCTTAATTGATACCATCGTTACATATGAATGCTTTCTTCACTATTTGGTTGTATTCGAAGAACCGAAGACATAGTAGTATGCAATTGTAATTCACCTAATTATTAGATGTTTAAAAAAAAACAATGTGAGAAAAATATATACTATGTATAACACTGGTAAAGATTATAATCAAGGCTTATTAACTCACTCAAATCATTTAACTGTTCATATATATACATCTCCAGAACTAATTTTTTGTAGGAACATATCACCCAGCATTAAAGATATTATTACTGTTGTATGTTCTTGAGTTGAGATTTGTAATTGCAGTAACTGGTTTTGATCAATAATATGGTACAAAGTCGACCCTTCGTTCTGAGCCATGTCTTCCCAAAAAGAGACTACTATGGTTTGATACCTGCATAATTAAAAGAAAATACTGAGTAGTAAACTATCACTAGTGAAGTTGAGACATTCTAGAACGGATAAAACAGACATTTCAGAACGGATTTTGTTGCGTTCTAGATACGGTCGTTCTACAAAGTCTGACTTTTTAGAATGATTATTTACCCGTTCTAGAAAGTCATCTTTGGGTCCTAGGAACAACTTTTTAGAACAGATTTTAAAAAATTCATTTTGAAAAGTCTATTTTCTAGAATGAATTTTAAAAAACCCATTTTGAAAAGTCTGTTTTCTAGAACGAATTTTTAAAAAACCCGTTCTGAAAAGTTTATTTTCTAGAACGGATTTTAAAAAATTCGTTTTCAAAAGTCTATTTTCTATATTTAGTTATGTTTTGCGTGCCCAAACTGTTGATCCATCTTTTCTTCTTCTATAAATAGGATATCCATCTTTACCTTGTATCGTGCTTTCACAATATGAACGTGGGTAATGATATTTTCATTTCCCATCAAACATGCAAGAATTATTCTTGTTCATATCTCCACATGGTCCATGCATCATATATCTTGCAATTAATTCAAAGAGCTTGGGGTATTTTTAAATTATAATCATAATATTTACGGAGATATTTCAAGTCCACTAAAAATTAAATTATCAAATTTGTTTATTACTAACTTATGTAAATTATGTATTACATATCCAATTAGACAATTCAAACAAATATTAATTGAGTTATATGCAATGCGAAATCGCAGTTTCTTTTAAAAAAATAAGAAATAAAATGAGCAAAAATAACATGGTCATGATTACCCCATAAAGAACCTTATATGTATGCCAATAATATTTAGAATAAAATTCAAACTAGCAAGTGTGATTGAATACTAACTTTTGTACATTATAATTGCTCAAATTAAACTATTCCAATACATAGTAGTTTTGATTTGACTTTCATAAGTATTTATATTGTATCATATCATTACTTCTTAATGTAGTTTCTTCTCTTTTTGAAAGCCTTTATAAGTTTAGTAACTTAGGTTTTATCATATACTTTTTATTTCCACATATTTCGATTTAACCATATGAAACATATAAAAAGTTAAAAATTAGAAATCACCAGTTATAAATGATAGTATATAAATAAATAAATATATTAAACAGTGTGATTTTTATCTTAAAAGTTAATTATTAAAATAGTTAGGGTATAATATGTGAAGCCCCGTCTATTTACTCTTATAATTTATTTAAATTAATTTGATTATTCTTTATATCACTATTTTTATTTCATGTAAATTTAAATATTTTATTACAATAATATTTTGTTGGAATATATATTGGGTATTATAAAATTATTTTATTTATATTTATTTTATTTTGTAACGAAAATAAATATACACAGTATATTTTTACTTTGACTCAATATATTTAATCGGGCTCAAGATCCTTTAAAATTATTAAATTAGATGGGCCCAAACCATTGAACCCAATCTAATAATTTGAGCCCATAAACCAAGCCCAGATATTGAGCCCATAAATCAAGCCCAAGCCCAGTGTTCCATCATCTCATTCCTTTATATAAGCTGAACTTTGAGATATACGGGTCAGTTTCTTTTTCAATCCTTTCTCTTCCAACCCTTGCCGACCGACACTCTCGCAGCAGCAATTTCATAGGAGATCTGGCGAAAATCCGACCATCCGATCTTTACAAAAATTTTACAGTTATAAGTTCGTTAAATAAGATTTCCAACGCCACCTCCAGATTATCGATCGGAGGTCTGGATCATCGGCAAAACGCCGGCGAACTTCCTGCGCGCTGTCACCATTTGGGCTAGTGCCGTCGAACTTCGACAGCCGTTTTCCGGTTAATTGAAGGTCCAAAATTATTGTTTTATATATCGATTTGTTCGTATCGATGAGTAGTATTCGATTATATATTTATTTTTGAGAACCGATATCGGATAAATAGTGACGGGGCCTCGAACCGCCGGTTGCCGGCAAACTCCATTTTGGCCATTTGGAATATCGGAATTTAATGAACCTTATATTAAATGAAAGCCCTCTTCACGATATTCATGATTTTCAACTCGGTTTTTGATTTCGGTGAGATTTGGGATTATGTATATGTTTGGTCCGAGCGTGAGTGTGTCGAGATGCATTTGTGTGTGTGGCCGCGTGTTTTGTTTGTGTTTGGGATGGTGGCTGGTGTCAAGTGGTCGTCGGAGAGGGGCTGGGCCGACGAAGGGAAGAAACGAGCATGGCAGGAGTTTTTTTTAAAGTTTTGGGGCTGAATTGAAATGGGTCAAAAGTATAGGGGTGGTTATTTGAGAATTAGATATAGTTTTGGACCCAATTGAAGATTTTAAAAACTTCAATTTGACCCCTCAAAGTTTCAATTTAGTCCCTGAAAATCAGGTTTTGATTTATTCCTAATTGACCCCAAATCAGGTTCTTTGAAACTGCAGATTGACCCCACAAACTTTTAAAAGTTCTTAAAATTATATTTTGACCCCCAATTACTTTATTAATTTTTCAAAACCGTACAACTTTCTTATTTTTGAGCCGAAATGGATCAAACGACCTCCAAATGATTTCAAATTCGAAACATAGATTCATTATAACATCCTACTACGCAAGACATATCCAAAATTACAGATTTATCTCTTGAACTCCAGATTTCTAGAATCGAGGCCGAACGTCTTTATTATACTATTACGCGATCAAGTCGATTAGTTTCACTTCCAAGTGTCTTAGGATCTTAGATATTATTTTATTATATATTATATTTATAATTCTTATAAATATATTATATTCTAGGACTCAACATGGGCTTTTATTTGGAAGTGACGAGGCCTTTCATATACTAGATCGTGAACCTCGTAAAGCCGCCATAGCAATATGCTTGATTTTGGAAAGAACCTCAATTAAGGTGAGTAAAACTTTCTTAAATTGGGGAGTTTGAAAATTCTCAAATTATAATGCGTTATTTGTACTTATCTGCGAGTAAAATATTTTTAACTATAAAGTTTGAGATTTTCCAATTCAAAAGCACTTGTTACTTAAACATATTTTTCTGTTTGTATAAGTCTTTTGAAAAATAGTCTTTTGCTTGTGCTTAATCATAAGTTCAATTATATGATTTTATATCAAAGATATCATTTGAACTCGACTCTGTTTTTGACGGTCTGTTATCGATTGTTATTGCCTGTTACTGTCTGTCAGTCTCTGTTACTGTCTGCATGTCTGTCGTTGTCACTCTCTGTCAGGCACGAGTAGTTTGGGCAATCAATCGAGCAGGTTGCCTGTGGTTCTTGCTTGACTACTCGTGGTACCTATTCCCAGTTTTCCTGGTCGGGTCGGAGACGACGGCAGGATTTGGGTCGTAGATTGGGTATATTCTGAAATATGATGTACCCTGAGTTTGAATCCCAAAGCTTAAGGGACGTCGAGCCTACTGGGAGGGATAAGGAGTTTAAGGCTGCGGCCTGGAGTGTCACCTTTCATGGTGAGCGGAAACGTATGGGTCATGTTTGATCGATATTGATTCTACGTTTATGTGAGTTAATCTGGCTCGTAAACTAAGTGCTACGCGTGGGAGCCACCTCTAGAGTCCTTCGTGAGTTAAGTGTTACGCGCGGGAGCCACCTCTAGAGTTCCGTACCCAGACACTCACTAATTGGATTGATTGTTTTTTAACGAGACAGCTTTTCCTGCCTGTTCAACTGTTAACTGTTTCAATTGATTTCTTAAAAATAAGAACGAGACAACTTTTCCTGTCTGTTCAACTGTTAACTGTTTCAATTGATTTCTTAAAAATAAGAATGAGACAGCTTTTCCTGTCTGTTCAACTGTTAACTGTTTCAATTGATTTCTTAAAAATTAAGAACGAGACAGCTTTTCCTTTCAGTTCAACTGTTAACTGTTTCAATTGATTTCTTAAAAACAAGAACGAGACAGTTTTTCCTGTCTGTTCAACTGTTAAGTATTTCAATTGATTTCTTAAAAATAAATTAGCATTGTCTGTTTGTTCTAAATGTGTTAATTGGTTAGTTTTTGAGAAAATCTATCGTTTGTTAAATTTTAAAATATTTTAAATTTTGAAGCTGTTGACTAGAGTTTTGTTAAACGTATGAAAATAGTTTTGCACACCAAGTGCTTGGATTATTTTATAAAAATTATTTTCTAAACTCTTGTCAGTTTTATATTTTAAAAGAAAATTTACATTTCAATTGCTTGTCCTCACTGAGCTCTTTTAGCTCACGCTCTCGTTTGTTTTAAAACCAAACTCTCCAGATACCGACGATAATGCGATTGAAGTTGACTTCGATTTTCAAGGTGAAGACTGACTCGTTTAGAGCTTACTTTTGTCGACTTCCTTTTATTGTGATTTTATGTATATGAAAGCGAATTTGAGGTGAGAGTTTATTTTATTTATTTATTTTATTTACTATGAAGGTAGTTTTTGTTTTGGGGCGTTACATAATATTATTTTATAAATTTTTAATAATGCACATGTGAGCATGCTCCAAATTCATATTACATAAGCTTAGATTTTAAGAGAGTACATACCTTGAGTTTCGCGAAAAAGTATATTATTCGCAAAAGAAAATCTAGATATCGTAGAGTTATCACCAATAACTTGACTATTACCTATAAATATAAAGTAATAGATATTCCAAAAGATTAAAATTTCAACATATATTTCAAAATTCATTATACATAGTATACTTTATTACTATTTGGACAATACATAATATATACCTTGTCCTTTTGTAGAAGTTTTGTTGACAAACAACTTTTTATATTTTGATGCCATCCAATATCACCTTTTGAAAATAGAAGTGGATACTGGAAAGGGTCGTAACATCCATAATAATGTTTATTCTATGTCTTGATCTTGAATGCTCATGTATCATAATGTTACGTTCACATGGTATATTAGCATTATTTCCTTCCACACATATTGTTGCAACTTGATCGGCTGGTGGAGAATTGTATACTCGTTGATCTAATTTCACAGCTTTTGAGATATGAAGTCGAACATCATCTATTGATAGAAAATCCTTTAACCTTATAAAAACTTTTGTATATGAATTTCCATTTAGAACTCTCATGAGTTTATTCACAGTAATTTCAGATAAAGTTGAGTTCTCAAATATGTTCATTCTATTCTCAATCCCATTTTCTATTTTCATAAAATATAATTGAAAATAGCCAGGACCATCTTCGTTAGATATTACCCCAGGAGGTCGTGATACACCATTCCTTGCGCTCGAAAAGTATAAACTCCTCATCTTGCAGATGCAAGATCTTTATCTAATTTTACTCCAAATGAGGTAAAGAAAAATATGTTATTGAATAGACGGATATTTTTTCGAATTGTATGGCCTCTTCTAACTGAGAAGTAAACAACTCATATACTTCATCAGGAACTTCACTAGGCGCCAACTTGATTTTTCCATTATCACAACAAAATATTGGAGGTTCATACTCAAATCTCATAGCACCACAATGTATGCAATTGGGCATTTTTTTTTAGCTCATGTATCTCAGACATATCAACTCGTTTGTTCTTGAAACTAAATATAATAATAATAATAATAATAATAATAATAATAATAATAATAATAATAATAATAATAATAATAATTTATATTAGAGAAAATGATGAATGAATATTATATTTGACGAATAATTAATACTACTAACCTTCTGATTCAAATGTAATTTGATTCTTAGGAAGACATGCAACAAACGATTTTTTGTTCTTTCGGTACTTTTTTACTCTATCGATATACTCATGCTTTTGAGTAGCATATAGATTGATATATTTTCTCTTCATCTTATCACAATTTCGTTGACGATAGACATCTCTCACTTGCATGAATATGTAGTGGTTAAAAAAATCAAAATATTTTAAACAAAAAATAAATAATAAATCTTACCTAATGATAATTCGGATGTTGATAAACTTCGATGCATTATAAAATCATCCCTATATATTAATGCAAAATCCTCCTAATCTATGTGTCTGTTTTGTATGCTTCGTTTGACAAATAAGAAAATTTGGTGTTTTGTTTGCTTATGTGTCATCCGAGCGTAATATTTACCTAATTTAATACTTTTCTTTTTATCATCTTACCTAATTTAATTATTTTATATTATTTTTCTTTATTCAATACTTTCCTTTAATTCTTTTAATATAAAAATATAAATAAGTCATATATAATTAGTAGAGAAGATCTAAATTAGTTATTTTAATTAAAAAATAAACTACATATAAAATAATTTTAATTAAAAAAAACTTTATTTACTTAAGAGTTGTATGCAGGCACAAGAGTTCTCTGCTAACTCAACCTCTCCTATCAAAATAATTAAATAAGTTTTATTGATTATAGATTTGAAATAATTATTTTTGGAGTTTCAAATATTCTATATAGGTAAAAATATGAGTTATTTACAATAATCTAAGTATGCAAGTAAATATTAGTAATGTATTCAATCTAAATATAAAAATATTAAATTATGTACTAATAATTAATAAACATTGATTAGACACCAGTACAATGCGACACGGGTTGAAAAAGTATGATATCTATTGAATATCTCAAGGTATATAACTAATAATTATTAACGAATTTATTCTAAATATTAATATATAAAATAACTTAATAATAATAATTAATTAATAGATATTAGACTCGTATTTAGAATATGACGTCTTTTGAATTTTTGTAAGTATGTAATTAGGATTATTAATGAGTTTAATTTAAACATCGAATAAAAAATTATTTAATACTTATAATAATTAATAAATAGATTATACATTTACAAGGCACGGGTTGAAAATATATTATTTTTTAAAAAAAATTAGATTTAAAATTTAGTAATTATCACAAATATTTTTTATATTTATCTTTTGAAAAGTCCCGTGTAATACACGTGTGTTAAATAAATATATATTAATGCAAAATCCTCCAAATTTATGTGTCTGCTTTGTATGCTTAGCTGGATAATAAGAGTTTTTGGTGCTTGGGTTGCTTATGTGTCATCCGAGCCTAATATATACCTAATTTGATGTTTTTCTTTTATTGTATCTTTCCTAATTTAATATTTTCTTTCTATTATACTTAGCCTAACTCAATAGTTTACTTTTATTATATTTTATCTAATTCAATAATTACTTTTATACTCCTAATAAAAATATAGATAAGTCATATATAATTACTAATAAAAAAGTATAAATTAATTATTTTAATTAAAATACAAACTACATATGAAATAATTTTAATTACAAAAAAAACTTATTTATGAAAATAATTAAAGAAGTTTTATTTATAATAAAAGTTGAAATAGTTTATTTTTGAAATTTTAAATATTCTGTATAGGTAAATTATGAAATATTTGAAATAATTGGAGTATGTGACTAAATATTAGTAATGAATTCAATCTAAATATTAAAAAATAAAATTATGTAATAATAATTAATTAATATTTATTAAACAATGGCACAATGCGAGAATACTTGAGAGTATGCCACCTTTTGGATTTTTCAAAGTATGTAACTATAATTATTAACAAAATTAATCTAAATATAAAAATATAAAATTAGTTAATAATAATTAATTTATATAGATTAGAGACGGGTTGAAAATGTGACATCTTTTGAATTTTTATAAGTATGTGAATATAATTATTAACGAATTTAATCTAAATATTAAAATATAATATTAATTGATAATTATAATAATTAGTAAATTGAACAGGGCACGATTGAGAAATCTTTTCAATTTTTTATTTTAAATTTTAAGTTTTTAAATTTTTTAAAATATTTTTATTTAGTTTTTTATAAATCCCGTGTAATACACGGGTGTTAAACTAATTGAGATTTGATACACTACTATATATATAATAGCACATGTATGGACTGATTAATATATAGACTTCTTGCGACAAAGAATACAGGTGTAGATAGAATTACATGGAGTTGGTTCTAGAAACTCATAAACAAAAAACGAAAAAAAGAAAGAAATAGAATTAATAAAAAAACGAAAAGGAAAAAAAATTAACTGACAAAAAAAAATCCTTCTTAATTGTGGTCTAATTTTGCTATACAGATTTGATATCGCTACTAATATATAAGAATTACACTTGGATGCAAATTGTGAGTCTTAATTCTAGTTTATTGCGGAAAAAAAACTGACAAAAAAAAGTCCTTCTTACTTATGGCCTCTTAAATGAATTTCAATTTTCATTAGATTAATTATTTTAGTTAATTTTGTTATACAGATTTTATAAACTACTAATATATTATTAAATACAATATAAATCGGGCCTATTTCAATTTTTATTAGATTAGTTTTTTTATTTAATTTTTTATACATATTTGATACACTAAAAAAAGAAAAAAAAAAGAAAGAAATAAAGATAAAAAAAAAATGAAAAGTATAAAAAGGAAAAAAAAAATAAACCGACAAAAAAAAGGTCCTTCGATGGTCTCTTAGATTAATTTGAATTTTCATTAGATTAATTATTTTATTCAATTTTCTTAAACNATATATATATGTATGTAATCTATTGTCTCCGGTTATTGAAATCATTTTATCCTGTATGATGATGATGATCTTTTACGTTTTAATCAAACTAATTTTACAAATAAATTCACTGTTGATATGAATGAATAGTTTATACAATCAGAACTTTTACCATTGAAAATATACAAATATAGTATAATTACGATTTTACCATTAATAATATACAAATATAGGGTTATTTTTGGCGACTCAGTTTTTTAAAAAAATATTCATCCTTTTAGAATAGTATTTTAACATCCCAATTTTTATTTTTAGCCCAAATTATTTAGACATGCATGTATTAATTTTATACTTCATTTTAACAAAATTCAAATTATTTTTATGTTAACCATTTAAGTTTCTTTTGGCATTTTTAAGCATTTCTTTGATTTAAATTCGAGCTCTTGGGCAAGCCCAAGTGCATTATTGAACACCCCATAAGTCGGCCCATTTCTCCCCGACATCCCTGTGGTTTTTTTTTCCAGCAAATAATCAAACAATCCTATGAAATTTGGACTCTTAAACCTAAATTTTAATCCAAACTCTTTATAAATCACTTCACGTATGGCCGCAACTTTATATTTATATCCTTTTTATGTAATATATATTGTTTTTAATTTATATATATATATATATATATATATATATATATTTTATTTTATGTTATCTTTTTTTGTAATATATATTGTTTTTTATTTAATGTAATATCTTTTTTTATGTAATTATAATATAATAACAGAGATACTATAGAAGGGTGGTGATTGAAATATAAATTTTCTTATCAATGGTAATAATTTTCTTATTAAAATTACATATGATTTATGTTTATCAATTATAAAATAAAAATATTTTAAAATGAGAAATATAATAGAATATTCTTTTAAAATGTGTAACCTTTTGTTTTTCCTTTATTTAATAAAATTATTTATTTAATGTTTATCCAAAAATGCAATAACTTTTTAATAAGTATTATTTTTTCAATTTTGAATTAAAAATGTGTTATTTATTTAATAATATCTTACAAAATAATATAAGATTAAAAAAAATTAGAAATGAAGAATATACTAGAATATTCCTTTTTAGTGCAAAGTTTAGTGCATGCAAAATTTAGTGCAAACTTCTAGAGTTGTGCAGATTTTGCACTATTTTAGTGCTGTAAAATAGTAAATACTGTTGGAGATGACTAAGGTATTTCAGATTTTGCACGAGCAGATTTTGCTATAAAATAGTGAATACTACTGGAGATGGCTAAGATATTTCTTTCAACTCTAATTTTTTTTCCCTTGTCAACTCAGCTTTGTATTGTCGTTAGCATGCGATAAACACATGGTTACCACATGAATTACTCGGCAAACCCATGTAAAACCCAGACCATAACCATAGATCTACCTGTCGAGTCCGTATGTCAAAGCCAACTGATGAGTCCAAAAGGTTGAACTACCAAATAAAGGGGGTACTAATCTCAAAAATAGAGATCAGTGACCTAGATGAACTCCGAATATGACACAGCGACCTCCAAAGTCTCCGCAATCGTCACAGCAACCTCGCCGTTCCTGCAAAATAGCGCCTAGAACAGGCCGGATTTCGAGCCCGTTAAGGCCCTCCGACGCTTAAGTTAATAAGCGAAAATCACACTTCTTCTCTCTCAATAATATCAGTGCACACAGATAATAAATGCGTAAAATAAGTATTAACCTTTAAGAAAGAAGCCAAGGGCTCCTTTTATAGAGATAAGAGAAGTGTCCTCCAAGTCAGGGTTACCTTCTCCTACCATAATTCCACAACTGTCTTAGAATTAGGATTCCTCCCATATAGTAAGTTCCCATAAACAAATAAACCTCTCATTAAATTAATAAAATAGGCCTGGGCCTATTATTCTTTCCATACAGTTCACACTAAGCCCGCAGGCTTGATATTCACAAAACCCACAAGCGGGCTCAAGTACTCAACCCAAATCACAAGAGATCGCGACCCTATATGAAAAGTCATCCCCATACTACAGGTCGCTACTCTTCACAAATAGTCCACTCAAATTATCACAGCTCGCCCATCTCCCAGGGGCACACCCTTCCTAGGAAATGAGGTCGCTTTCCATAAATATTCACATTTATCACACAATAATCACGTATGATTATTTTAGTCCGTATCAGCTAGTCCCCCATGTTCTAGCTGATTGAGGTATGAAATTAGGTAGGACATGTAAACACAGAATTTCACACAAACAAAACATCAATATATTTTACTAAAGCTCGCATCAGAATCACCCGATTTCAACAAACCGAGCTATAACAGGTCGCAACACGTGCACGCGACCTGAAAGGTACCGAGCTCTCTTTTTAAGAAATAATCATAAGTCCCCAAGTATATCAACTTAGGTTGCACACGAGATGAATCATTACGAGTTCAATATACTTTTTCATAAAGCGACTTGGAAATACCACTGTACCAGTCGACCTCAAAAATGCAAGACCATAATCATTACTTCAACACCTTATAACCATAACCATTTCGTTAGCTCGTCAAGATACCATAATCCATAATAGCCCATCAAGGCCCAAGATTGCGTTAACCATAAAGGCACAGAAACCTATAAAACCATAAAGATATCATCGACCTAAAATAGGTCGGTCAGAAAACTACTGCACCCATAAATCATCACTGTCCTAAGACGTCAGCCCATTCCATAAAAACAATCGCTGAACTAATACAAGTTGGCATATCAATCAAAATCCATATTAAACCACATATGACCAATAAAACCACTCAGTCTCCCAAATTAAAACAGTTAAACCATACACAATCTAATTGTAACCATATGACAATAACATGGGACCTAAAACTACCTAGTCCCCCATGTTTAATTAATGCAAGTAAAACAAAACAATTAGGCCACATCAACTCAATAAAGCTCGCCTATGTAGTCCCCCAAGTTAATACAATCAAGTAGTCCAACCAGATTATCCACAAAAAGTAAATGACAAATAAACCTGATTWGCACATAGGTCGCAYGAATTCGTAACCAATCACAACCATATCTCCTATCCTCATAAGACCATGAGATTCAAAATAATCACACCACGAATCACAAATAATCCGATAGAGCTAAAACCAGCTCGCATATAAAACATATTAGCTCGCCCAAAATAAAAAYAATCTTTCATRAGAAAAGCACGTAAGTCAAGCATATCACTTCCAATCACAAGTAAAACATCACAACCACTTAATCACAGAGAATCAAAATAGCTCGCGCAACTTCATTTTATATATCACGAGACTTTCCCAACTTTCAAAATAAATAATATGCAGGAGAAATGCCATCCGATCCAGAGTTACCTT
>BMAC01000565.1:135451-164246 GCA_014905375.1 Phtheirospermum japonicum | reverse complement strand
TTCAAATGAGAACCCCGTCATTATATGTGAACCTAGGGACTAATCCTGGCCTTAGATCTAATATTGCACAGTGCAATTATATGTCCAGGTTCATTGTGCTTTTTACACAGTACTGTAGTGCTAAAATCAGTCCAATTTTTTTAATTTTATTATATATATATATATATATATATATATATATATATATATATATATATATATTTTTACGTTTTAAAACATGCAATATGTATCTTAAATTGTAGATCTTGAGAATGTGATTAATTTGATATATATTTCATTCAAAACGAATAAAATTTGAAAAAGTTATGGTTTGTTGAAGATTTGAGTTTCATTTCAAAATTTTGAATTTGCAGTTTATAGACGAAATTTGCGATGCTTTTTGTATACAATCGTAGTGTTTTTTTTCTTAATCTATTGTGCTTTTTAAAGAACAATGTAGTGCTCTTTGTAAACGTTGATATATGTCCAAAATACCATTTTTAATTAATTAATGCATTTTTTTACATTATTACCATGCTGACATGTCATGATCTCAACCATCAAGATTATCCAATCTAATGGTCAAGATGAGTCCCTAGGTTCACATATAATGACGGTTCTCATTTGAACCCAACCCTATATATATATATATATATATATTTATTATATATATAATATATATATATATATATATATATATATATAGGGTTGGGTTCAAATGGAACCATGTCATTATATGCGAACCTAGGGACTAGACTTCATCTTGACCATTAGATTGGATAATCTTGATGGTTGAGATCATGACATGTCAGCATGGTAATAATGTAAAAAAATACATTAATTAATTAAAAAGGTATTTTGGACATATATCAACGTTTACAAAGAGCACTACATTGTTCTTTAAAAAGCACAATAGATTAAGAAAAAAAACACTACGATTGTATACAAAAAGCATCGCAAATTTCGTCTATAAACTGCAAATTCAAAATTTGAAATGAAACTCAAATCTTCAACAAACCATAACTTTTTCAAATTTTATTCGTTTTGAATGAAATATATATCAAATTAATCACATTCTCAAGATCTACAATTTAAGATACATATTGCATGTTTAAAAATGTAAAAATAATATATATATATATATATAATATTATATATATATATTATATATATATATATAATTAAATTAAAAAAATTGGACTGATTTTAGCACTACAGTACTGTGTAAAAAGCACCGGGCCCCAATTCAAAAAGCACTTGGTCGCCACCCGGTGATATAGAAGGTAAACTATGATATAGAAGTTATTTTACTCGAAAGCCTGTTGTTCAGTAGACCACAATGCAATAAAAACATGAAATGCACAAGAACAAAAAGGTATTAGAGAAGTATCTAAATCAAATGATTATCGTATTATGGCAAAAAACACTATTACTTTTATCCAAACCCTCCTAAGAACAAACCACTGTGTTGAATAACAGTGCGAAATTCATCACATAGAGCTTGATCCTACTGGCTAAATATAATAACCTGATCAATTCAAGACAACCATGGAAAGACTAATAGGGCACACACACACAAAATCCCAAGTGATAACATTAATGTCATAAAACCAATTTACTGTTCAGACAACATATAATCAAACCAAGTAGCTGGCGGCGCGTCATTTTTTCAGCAGCACCACCATGGCATTGACCGATGTTAACCCGAAGAAACTCCCGAAAAGTCTTCCCAATCTTTGTCTCCATAAGCACCGCCAAAGGCAACAACTCCCGAAAGCTCTCGTCGGTCGGCCCTGTCTCCCATACAGCGGTCAATGGCTCAATTGATGTCACACCTTTGACTCAAAAAACAATCACCTGTGCGCTTTCTCCCCTATCCGCCAAGAACATAGACTCGAGCTTGAGGCGCAAACCATAGAGCAAAATAGATGCACCGTAAACAATCCAAGTAGTACCACGGAGCCCAAACTGACTGACCGTGCAACCCACAATCACATTCCCGAGCAAAAAATTAAAAAACCCAAAATCACCCGAAGCCTGGAGCAGAGCAAGGTTACCTAGCCACGACACAGCCAAGTAAAGAAACGCCAGCACGTGATCGAACGACGTCACTCGGAAAAAATTCTGAAAAAGAATTGTGCCCACCATCCCGACTGCAAACTCAATCAACTTTCTCCTCTCGTCCAATATCCTCCTCCACGTCGACCGGTTCTCACTATGTAGTAAAAGCGCCCCCAAAACCTGTACACCAAGTTGCACTAATTTCCCTCTCTTCTCAATCCTCAACCTCAAGAACGAACTATTTACCGTGTCCCGGGCAGCTACGGGCAGCAACTCGGTCAGTCTCTCCTCGTCCGACATTGCTGCCCAAACGGCAGAAGTGTAGCACCCGATCAACACCGACAACATAGGAATGAATTTAGTGCGATCGCCAAAGCACATCATCGTTAGTTTGAGTGACAAGTCGGACCAAAGATAAACACCGGCAACCGATTGAATCGAAAATGGGCGATAATAAAGGTCAACGCTGTAAGCAAGGTTATAGATGTGTAGATAGATTAATATCGGCCCACCTATAGAAACGTATGTTACAAGAAGAAAAAGTGTCCATATATGGTATCTGTCATTGTGGAGTATCACTTTTTTAGTCTGAATAAAATTATGATCGGATGAGTGGGAGACGATAGTGGCAAAGGCGTGCTTGAATATAGACATCACTACAGGAGAAACTGAGGTCGAAAAGTCGGTTCTGTCTAAGGCGTTAAATCCGAGTTTCAAGAAAGTGAGGCTGATAATTGCCCAGAACAAGAAGAATAAGCATGCGTTTATTTCCATTTGATTGATGCTATATCAGGTACTGATCACTGATCAGGCACTTGTTTTCGTATATCCTTTTCTTTTTTCTTTTTTTTTTAAGAGTTTAAGAGGGTGGTTTCATATTAATAATCCCTTGGTCAAAGTAGTTAGATTTAACGACTTTGAAAAGGTCCAAAATATGAAGTATATACAACTTGGCACAAAGAAACATCAATAAACAACTTTTAAAAATAAAAAAACTTTGTTCACATAGTAAAAGTAGTTTTTAGTATTTAAAGACCATTAAATTGCTTCTTAAAACAGCTCACAAGTTCTGAATTATTCTTATTACAAAACTATTATTTGATTTACCTAAAACCTGCAACAACAAAAAAAATTCAGCTTCATTTTTTACCATAAACTAACTTGCACAATTTTTTGACCTTATCTCGATTCAAAGATCAAAGACTCAAGATTGAGACGCAGACCATACAGAACAAGCGAAGCACCGTACGCTAACCAAGTCGTACCCCCAAGCCCGAACCGACTCACCGTGCAGCCCACGATCACATTCCCAATCAAAAAATTAAGCACACCACGTTCGCTACCCATGCCACCGCCAGGTAATAGAAACGCCACCACGTGATCAAACGACATCAGCCCGAAGAAACTCTGGAAAAGAACCGTCCCCACCATTCCAGTCGCAAACTCAACCATCTTCCCAATCTTCGTCCCCATAAACGCCGAAAATATCACATTCCCCTTCGCCGCCATGGCCATCAACTCGCTAAAGCTCTCGTCCGTCCCCCACGAGACGGCGGTCATAGGTTCCAGCCCAGAAGCCCAGCCCGAAGTGCGGAAACGAAGAACGAGACGAACATCACTATAACCGGATAAAACATCGTTTACTCGCCGCTGACGATAAAAAGGGTCGACTCGATGGCCATGTGAATGCCAGCACTAATAGTCTCATGCGGGATCAGATAGTGGCCGCTGACGACTAACACTAAGAAGTTGATCAGTGTGAAGACATGTAAGTACCACTGGAGAGGTGCGCTGGGAAGAAACATGATGACTAAGATATCGAATACCGGACGGCTAAATTCTTGAAAAATGGGGAAAGACGAGCGAAGACATTGAGCAGGGCGCACAGAACCGGGCCGCAGAAGAAGGCGTCCACGGGGGTGATGTCATTGATGGGGCTGTAACTGCCCTTGGTCAAAGCACAAACGACGCCGATACATATCCAAAAGTAACGATAGTCAACCGGAAGGTTCGATCGCAGACGAAATATGAGAGTGTAACTAGACGAACTGCATGTGGAGACGGCTAGAGAGTGCTTGAAAAGAGACATGATGACAGGGGAAACAGAGTTGGAAAGGTTTGCTTTGTCTAAGGAGATGAAACCAAGATGTAAGAATGTGATGCTGATGAGAGACCAAAACCAGGAGAACCACCAAGCTGGGATCTCCAAATAAGCCAATGAGTAATGAGTTGATCACTGTAAAAAATAAATGGATTCATATGGGTAATTTTCTTGCTACCAGTCGGTTTTACCCCTACGTTGTGCTTTTAAGCATTTTTGCAAGATTTCAGCATATCATCAATATCAGCACTAAAGATTTTTGCGCAAATTCAATTTTTGTGACTTGGATCAACACAATCAAATCCTTTTCAAACAAATTCAACCACCTAATTCTCAAACTATATCAATTACAAGCAATTCAGTAACCCAAATAAAGTTAATCTTTCCCACAAACAATATGATAAATAATAGTGAAACAAATACATAAAAACAAAGAAAACAGCCAACCTCAAATGAGCAAAAGCCATATAGCACTGTACACAAATCACTGTATGGCAAATATCTTTCAACACAGAACCCAAAACAAATCCTTTTTATCAACATGTGACGATTTGATCCCTTTCGATTCCCATCGAATCATTCTTTTTTTTCTTTTTACCTAAATTGCCTTATTTGAAAAGGTTAGTCAACTGTCCGTAACACAAGGGGGGGAAGCGTTTGATGCTCCAAGCCAAACGAGAAAACAATCTGCCAACGGGTAACAGAATGTGCATATAAAATGTATTTTTGTTTTATAGAGTTGCGGCGCCTGTTTAATCTTCTTGTCGAAGCTTTTTTGTGAATTTATACATGCGTCTCAGGAAGTTGTTGTATTTCTCTTTTCTTCGAGAATGGAACCTTCTTTAAGCGCGATTTGTGCCTCGTTCTCCCTCCCTAGAGCAAAGAGGGCAGAGGCTTGTAAATATGAAGCAATATGCCAGACGGGCGATATAACTTGCGCTTGCACCGCATCGTTGAGGGCCTCCTGAGGCATGTCGCTCATGAGATACGACAAACTACGACGAGCAAAAATTGTTGGGGATACCATTGTTCCAACATCGATAAACTGCACAAAATAACAAATGTATGGGATACATTATCATGAAAGTGTCGAACTACCAAAAAAAATAAAATAAATAAATAAATAATAATAATAATTTATTTCTGTTGTACAAATTGCACCTAAAGAATAGTGCTGTCAATTTTACCCGGCGGGGCGGTTTACCTGTCGGGTGATAGGGTATAGGGTTGGGTTCGGGCAGTGCCCGAATGCTACAGTGGCGGGTACGGGTAGGGTACAGGCAGAAACATTTTACCTGATTACCCGACCCGCGTACCCGGTTAATTTTTTTAACATTATATAACATAATATATTATGCATATAAAAGAATTTTATTTTAATAAATTAAAGCAAGATTCTAGCAATGGTCAATTGCCATTTACTGTACTCGTACTATACCAAGCTCCCTTATTTGAGAACCTAAGGCCTATTGTGGGCCTTAGCCGTTTATTTGTTTTTTTCTATAACCTACCTTTGGCCTTTACAAGTTTTTTGTAGTTTTCCTTATCAGTTTACACCCCTACTAATGAGAGGGTATTTATAATAAATAAATTTGTACAACCCCTACTAGTAATATCCCATGAAGCGTATATGTAATACTAATAACTCATGGGAGCATCTGCAATTTTGTAGAATGACTGGGATTTTTTGTGATTAGGTTAAACCTCAGTAGGTTAGTTTTTAGAATTTACTCTATTAAAAGTTCTAACCTGTGTGTAGCAATCAATTGCAACCCTAAAATCTTTATGCCGGAAAGCCGTGTCACCCTTCTTCTTAGAGTTCAATGTATCCTGCATTTGATTTGTCCACATCTGGAATGAAAGCTGTGTAATGCAAACAATTATTAGTCATCTTGAGAGAAAATTAGTATTTAACCATAAATAATAACACTCACATAACGATAAAATTGAACCAAAACGATAAAAATCATCTCAACCCTTTTGATTATAGAGTAACGTTATTTTTAAATTTCAGAAATTATGGAAAGATTTATTAAAAATAATAAAAATAAAATAAACAGAAAACAAACCTCAGTTGTGGCCCCCTCATCATCTTTATAGCCAAGTTTTTCCAATATCTCGTGTGTGGCAGTCATATCCATTCTTAGACAAGCTTCACCAAGAGCTGACAGAGACAATATCTCTCCACCATGAGGAATACCCATTAAAACGTGAGATGGAACCTGTAAAACAGGTGTAAAATATGATCCCAGTAAAAAAAATCCATATAGCCAACAAAATTTAATATACACAGCCTTTTTATCAAAATAACAAGATGAATATTAAAATCAGAATACTAATGGTGAACTTAATTCATGGTTGTTTCATCATATTAAATTCCTCTTTTTCGAGAAATACCAACCTCAGTTTCCTTCTGAAGAGGAATCAAAGCAGAGACTAAAGATTTCGGATTTGGCCTCTCACGAGGTTCATACTGTAAACATCTTGAAGCTAGACGCACCAACTCAGTTCCATCGTCATTGGAAAATTGACCTTCCAAGCAAGAATCAGTCAACATCTGAAGATTCCGATCCTTTATCAAATCAAGGGCCTGCACGAGTTCAATAGAACATTAATACGTCAGTATATTCGAAACTAACACGTCAACTATCAAATAATAAATTAAATTAAAATTTGATTCTTGGAAACTTGAGACACAATCCATCATATCAATTGAGAATACATTTGCAGACAAAGAAAAGAGGAAACAAATAAATAAAAGATAAACAGACAAAACTAAATCGAGAAGAAATACTCACATAAATAATGCTTATTGTCAAGAAACATATTTAATTGCAAAAAGAGTCGCCTTGCAATTTCAAGAAGTTGGTGTAAGGAATACTTACATGACTTGGTGGAATGTGTTTTCCACTGAGAAGGTCAAGCAAAAGTGTGCCAAAGCTGTAAATTACACTCTCTGGAGTAACTCTTCCTAAAAAACATCACAAAGTCCATGACAATCAGTTAACAAAAGTCAAAATCTCAAACCACTCTTTGTTCAAATAACATGTGAGAGATAGCATTCACAATAATGTATATCTTAATTATGTGAACACTTTTTTTAGTATTCATAATAATTATTATTATCGAAATCCAGCCAATCTCAACAGACAAGAAAACAACATAAGCACACTTCACTTGATCATCCACCATCAACAAAATCGGTGGCATATATAGCCGAAAATCTTTTTGTAAGTATAGGGGTGGCATACATATTTCTGTAAATTTTGGTGTAGTAACTTTGGTCACACAAGTTAAAGCGGTGGCATATATAGCCGAAAATTATTGTTTGAAGACTAATATATAAAGGGATTTGATCCACTTAAATGAACCACTACAATTCTTGAGCGACCCAAATTGATACTTCAATATTTCACCATTTTCACGACCAAAATTGCTCCAAAATCAAAATTTATAACAGATTAGAATTGTTGCATAGAATAATTACAAAATCAAATATGCCACCAAAGTAGCTACACAAAAATTACAAAAATAACTGTCGCCCCCTATACTTGCACAAAAGATAAGATTCCGACACCGACTAAATATCTTAACTGGACATCCTAGAACTTCTACACAATGAGAATTCATGCAATTCCTAATGATTCACGTAATAAAATTCGCGCAAACTTGGTCAGTTAGTGAAAAATATTCACATAAAAGTTCTTTGAGGAAGAAATGTTCGTGTGGAACAGGGCAGAAGGGATGACAATAAGATTGGTGGCTCAAGCCCACAGGGAAGAAGAAGAAGAAGAAGCCCGTGATAATGAAGGCATTCAGGCTCTGCTGAGGCCACTTTAGTTTTAGTAGCAACTGCCGCCAATGGAAGAGGTGGTCTGTCCTTGTTGAGGCTCAAACCCCCCACCTATTGAGGCTAAATCCCTCCGTATAGCAGACTCATGATGAGCAACTTCAAAAGCACCTCAGCCAAATCCATCACCATACATAATATAGCAGATCGTAAAGATCCCACTAAAACAAACTTATTCGAGAAAATATTCATTCATTGAATTTCTTATTTGACTGATAATACAACATTAAGCCATTAAGTAGGTTTGAAAATGAATTATAAAAGCTATAGTCCAGGATACTAAGCTGCAGTGACTAAGCTTTTCTGGTCAGTTTGGCACCTCGGTTATAGCACGTGTGGAGACAGAGCGATAACAGGCCTATAATATGAAGAGAGTCATCTCAACATGCAGCACTAGACTAGCTAATAAATTAAATGAGCATAAATATAAAAGGCACTCTAACTGCTCGTATAATTTTCACTGCTCCAAGTTTTCATAAAACAAAAAATTGCCTTGAGTTAATTTAGCCTAGTTAAAATACCAAGATTATCTGAATGAATGAATTATTCTTCAACGAATTTTTTCTATGCTCAGCTTTGACAATTGAAATACAAAACAGGTTTAAAATTCAGTAATGAGCAAGTTGACGTCCGTAAACCAAAATACATATATATAAAAACCAAGTAATATCCGATATTTAGTCTAGAGCAAGAGTTTTTTCATTTTTTACCAGTCCTCAGATACTCTGGAGGAGTAAATGCCAAGTTTGTACTGTAGCTTTTTCCATCTCTACTATTCTTCATCAAACCAAAGCACGACAATCTGGGATTGCCATCCTGTAACATACAAGATACCCAATGCATGTCAACAATACATGCCAAAATATTGAAAGGGAAAAAAATGGACCACTTAGGTCAAGGAACTTGATACTTGCATAATCAAAGACGATTCTGTAGGCATTAAGATCGTGATAAAGAGCTCGCCCTTTGCCCGTGCAATATTCCAATGCTTGTGCGAGATACAAAGCAACTCTTAATCGCATCGCCCACTTCATAGGTTGTGTTTCCCCTGAGTTCACATAAAAATGAAGCATACAGTGAATGGAAAAAAAAAAAAAGACTCAAGATTTTGGTCTTTCGAGATCTAAATTAGCAATGTTATCAACAGTTCGGAAAAGCGGTTGCATTATTTGTAGATGAAACAAGACGCTAAATTTTAGAATGATGACACTGTATTATACAGCACTAGTTTTTTACGCAAGAGAACTATTTTGTCGGTATTTTATAAAGAAAGTCAAAGCTACTCCACTCGAGTCAACGCCCATTCAAATGCTAACCATTTGGAACTTAGAATACACTAAATAAACAAGATTTCTTAGTCAAATTGAGAGACATATGGACTGTGCCAACTAATAATGCTCGAGATGTACTTACAGTGAAATAGATGTTTCGCAAGAGTCTCGTTGGGCATAAACTCAGCAACCAGTAACCTCTCGTCACCTTCACAGCAGCAGCCCAGTAAATTCGCCAATCTGTAGTTACGGAGTTGACCCACGGCTTTGGCTTCTTCCTGAATTTTATCAAGCAATATTAAACCAAAATTTATACATACATATATATATATATATTATATATATATATATATATCAAGTAAAATATGTAATTAAAAAAAAAAGAGTAAATATCACTAAGCTTACCATGAACTGACGGGCGTCGGGCCAGGCAGATCTGTTAAAGCGTTTGACAGCTATACGCCTCTGATTCTCCAGTTTCCCTTTATAGACCACGTTCGGAGCTTTTTCACCATGTTCCGAAACTATGTTCTCCACAGCAAACCCAGAAGTAGCATTCCGAAGCTGTTCGACCGAAAATTCACGAAATGCGGGTATATCGCTGACCTCACTTTTCTCCTCATTCTCTGCAAGGAAAGTTGACGTATCAAATTTGACCGTTTGGGAATCAAATAAAATAAAGGGGAGGAATAAAAGGAGTTAGTTGGACCGACCGGTTTTATTCGCTTCGTGGACCGGTCCGTTATGCTCCGAGCTAAAACAACACGAGGGGAATTTTGAACAGAAACAGCCCATCACGATATGACAACTCAGATTCGAACAGAAAATGCGTAACTTTTAACTTCAACGGTGACGAATCAATAACTTTCCCTCGCTCAAAGGCAATCCATCTGTTTTGATTTCAGACACCCACTATACATTTTAATGATTCAAATATGAAAATGTTCACAAAATTAGTATTTTATTACTGGGTCGCACACAATTGAACTGGAAACTAAAAATTCCTATAATATGTTCCTCTCAGTGACTTTAAGGTAAGCCAGTAACCAAGATTATCCTAAATCTTTAATGGGAAAAAAAATAAAAACCGCAAATTAACCCTACACAAAAAAGATCAATACATATATATTTGCTTCTTTAAACAGAAAAGCAAGCTCAAATTTTAAAAAATATCACGCAGGAACAAATTAGAAAGTTACCTTTACCAAAGATTCAAATCTGGGTCAACTCCAAGGCACCAAATCAACATCTTCTGAATCCAAAGATTAAGCAAAAATACTCCAAAAAGACTTGCTTTTTCTGCTATTTTAACTTGGTTAAATTCACCTAACACATATAAATAAAATTAGTCAATCAAAGTCAATGACCCAAACCCAGAAAACAAAAATCTATCAAAACCCAGTATCCCCAAGAAAATCAACAGAAAACCCATTATTCAGAATACTAAAATAAACAAAACCCAGTTTCAGAGAGGAATTTAAAAAAAAAAAATCATCTCAAGAAACCCCACATCTGGAATTTGACAAATATGAAGCAGCAAGAAGAAAGAACCTTAAAAGAGGTTTGTTGACTGAGCTTGATTTGGTCAAAGCACAAAGTGGGAGTTGTTTGATGCTATCCTTGTGTATGTATTTATTTGTTTGTGTATATGCATGTGTGTAGATGTGGCTTGAGTAGAGTCTCAAAAGAGAGATCAGAAAGAGGAAAATGATTCAGGAGGGGCATATGTATAGACAGGTTTACATAATATATAGATATAAAATAGATACAGATACGCACAGATGTATATGTGTACTATTTTGCAAGTATGTGTGTTTATAAATGTAGATCTATTTTGATTTTTGAGTGTGTAGGGTGTAATAATGTGTACTCGGTTTGGTTTATTTATTTATTTTTCATTTTCCACCGACATAATAAGCATTATTGTGTATTTTTTTTTATTTTTTTTTTTCTCTGTCTTGTAATTATAGTTATCCTAATTGGGTAAGCACAACTATATAGATTGTTGCAAAGCCCTACGGAATATGTAGGAGGACAATTTAAACTCGTTTTGTCTTCTGATAAGTGATTATTTATAGTAACTTTGTAACAATGTAAAATCTTGGATCTTATAAAATGTTGAAAATTCCAAATTATAAAACGTTATTCACACATATACACCAAGTGTTTGTATGGTAATTTCTTTCTTTAAACGTTTCTACCTTTATTTATGCTGATTTTATAAATTAAAGTGTTTGAAAAACTACTTTTCAAATGTAAGTTTTTTGGGGGACTTCTCATAAGATTTATTTTATAAATATTCTTATTTATTAATATGAGTGACGTGTCAAAAAGTAATTGAATTACTATACAATAGTATGGTAAAGTGAAGGCAACGTAGAGCTTTTCGTTATTTTTATGTGTAGCGCGTTATTTTTGAGTCATTCTTTAAGTTCGCGATATAAAATGTGATACATTTATTTTAGACAATTTCGCTTTTCATATTTTTTAAATTAAGCTCCTTATTTTCTCGAATCAAAAATCTTTTTCTCAAAATATTTAACTTATTTGTGCAACAATCTGCTAACAATATCAATTTTGATTTTCAAGTAGTTTTTTCTTCCCAAACGACCACCCAAAATGCTGCATTTTTAACAGTACTTGTTTTACGAATAATTTAAAAAAAAAATCACTATATATTTTTTTCAAATTGATCCACTATGGAGTATGAGATTTATTTCCTCAGTTCCCGTTTGCTATTATGATGTCGAATTTATTTTCTTAATCAAGGAATTATGGGTAAGATCTTTGATGTATGAAAAGAATGTCGAATAATTATCTTGGTACAAATCCAGAAATAAAAATAAAATTAAATGAGCATGTGGCATTACCTTTAGGCATAGTATTTAGTAGCGCTTCATTAAATTTGCTATTAATTTAGCTACTATATTTGAATTTCACCACAGTAACTCAAAACATACAATAAATTTATTATGGATTTAAAATCCTCCTTTCAATTTTTTCGTCCAAACTAAGCTCTGCAGACGTTCATTATGCCTTTGCTAATTTCCAAACAATGATTAAAAAATAGAGAGCGTTGAAATTTGAAATAAGTTGTAATCCATGATTTGATGAAGCAGGCATGCAAATCTAAGTCAAGAATATTGCTTTGGTTTCTATTTTCTAAACCTATAGTATTTGTTTATAATTTTGTATATGACAATAGCACATATTGGCTATTGCATCCACTCCATTTGATTATAATTATTTTCACTAGAGAGATCAATTCACGGAGACAAATATTAATTAATAGTGTTGATATACATAATCCGCATGCGTGCTTCTAAAGTTAAATCAGATCTTGGACTTACTAGCTTTTGATGTTTTACTTCAGGTCTTGCATGTCTTGAATATCTTGGACTAATAATTACGTAATGCGTTTATTTTTCTCCATATAAATAACATATTCCAATGTTCAAAATTAATTTTAATATTCTTATAAGAGCATAAGTGGTTGTGTCGGAAAAAGATCATGTTGGGTCGATTAGGTATGTGATATTGATCAGTATAATTAAAATTACGTTCGCTAACTTGGTTAATTTATCGAAAAATATCCAAAAAAAATTAATTGTGATTTGGCTCACGTGGTATGATTTAGATAAATGACAGTAAATGTTTGAATAATACAACGTCAACAAAATAAAAAAGTAGATCAAGTTCTTTTTGGATCGTTTTTAATAATTTACCAATTTAACGAAAAAAAATTAATATTAAATAATATCACTTACTTTTTCCGTATAATGACTAATATATGAACCACCTATGATTTATTTATTTTTTCCCTTATTGTGTCGTTCCATGCTCAAAACTTGAAAAGGAAAAAAATCACTACGTGAATTTAGTGCCAATTAAATACACTTGAAAATATATAGAGAGGAAATGAAAAGGCAAAGCCAACGCAATAATATGGAAATGTATTTCTTTTGGCAAATTATCGTAGATCGATCATAGATCATTATCATAAAAATGCATCAAGTGTGCACAAATAAGTAATGATTTGTGACTATCCACAATATATATCACATTTAGAAAGAAAAAAAAAATACCCGAAATAAAGTCAAATGGCCAGTAGTTACTTTTCATTAAGAAAGGACTGGGCGAATCCCACTACTACCTTCTTTTTTTTCTTTTTTTCCTTTTTTTTTTTTTTTTTTTTTGTGTCTTTTTCCTTTTTTCCTGGTATGAATCCACCGTATTATATTATTATATATTGTTGAACATGGAGGATCATCAAAACATTATGTCTCGAAATGTAATTAATTTCTCAAAACAAACTTCATAAAGTAGACTAACATAGAAGTCAATAAGGTTTATCCAGCCAAGAAATGTGCATTAAAAAAATGATTACTTCAAGTCTTATTTATGTGGGTTCATCAAGGTTGAGATAGTGACAAAATTGATCAAAAGATGTCACTAAAATTATCGATCATTTTTTGACAATAGTGGATAGTGATAATCTGACGATTGTAAAGACAATAATTTATTGATCAATTTATAATCAAATATTAACACATTATTATAAATCCGTGTTGGTGATTGAGTCCAATGTTAATGATTGTTTTTATGTTTCCTAACTATAGGTATATTCCCAAACATAATAATAATGATGGTGAAACCCTAATAATTGCCCTTCTTTACTCCTTAAAAAATTAATTAGGTACTCATCTTTCGCAATTATATCACCATATCAATGTAGTTATAATTCCAACATATACATTTCAGATTATTGAGATGAGAAAAGAGAAAAAGGGAATAGCAAACACAATAGTAAGAGTTTAGATAATGAATCGTTAAAAATCTTGAAAAAGAAAATGGGGAAATAAAAAAAAAAGGTGTCCACTGTTATATATGTGAATCCTAGAGTCCCTTTCAAACGTGGGATAGACTTTAACTCAAGTCTCTTTCTGGTTCCAATTGAAACCCTGATTGGCCTTATTTTATTTAATAAGAGCAACCAAACATTCCAAAAAATTTATTTCTCTCCGTATCATTTTTCCTTTGTCGGACAAGTAAAGAACAAGAAAAACAGGAAAATAAAGTGGTAGAGTTAATTAATTTGGATCGTTGATTTTCAAGTAGTGTGTCTTGACATGTCACGCTTATATTACTCGTACAATTTTTACTCATGTAATTGCTCAACTCATATGGTTGACGACACCAGTAGAAATAAAAGTTATATTTTTCTCCTTTTTTTCTTTTTTTCTTTTTCTTTGGCCTGATAAGCTTTATCAATACTCACTTTGATGATTTACCAAGCATGAGACCGACTTAATTGCCTCATAAGTCACATATCAAACCTAAAAAAACTAATATATATATCAACTAGACCAGAGGAGGAAATTTAACGTGACATTCAAATGGCTATTAAACCATCTCCGACCCTTAGGTCTGAAATTGAAATTCTTTTATATTCAAAATATACTTTTTTAATCCAAAACGTTGAGTTTTAAAATTATAATACCTCAAAATTAATAAAAATAATTAACTTTATTCTTTTGTTTTATCCACAAATTGATGAATGTGGTCCCATTAAACAAATTTGAGACATGGGTCTCAAAAAAATTTAAAATCTTTGTAAATTGTTCTCAATTTGAGATTTTCTTGTTTGTACTAATATTCGTTGGAATTTTGAATTATGGTATCCAAAATTTTAGGGTATCCAGAATCCTGGCAAAAATGCGTATATATCATAGTTTTGAAATCAAGTTGTGTTTTCAGGTGGAATGAGATTTTTTTTATGGATTCGCACTCTCAAGGTGCGAAATCTAATATCTATTTAAAAAATTATTGTAGATTCGCACACTCATGTTGCGAATTCTTTTTTTTTTTAATTATGGTAGATTCTCATTATGAGAATGTGAATCCTATTTCTTATAAAAAATAATTTTGATTGTGGATTCGCATTACAAGAATGCGATTCCTATTTTCTAAAAAAAATGGTAATTCAAATTCTCACACTCGTGTTGCGAATTTTGATTTTATTTTTTTTTAAATAATAATTCAAAATGGCAAAATCGCATTTTGAAAATGCGAAATTAAATAAAAAAAATAAAAATTAGATATTGCACCTTGAATGTGCGAAATCAAATTAAATAAAATAACATCCGCTTTGTGCTCTCGTCAAAGTGTATGAGTAATACCAAATGACAACCACGTGATAAGATTCTATCAGCTTTGCATGCAATTATCAGGGTATCGTCATACAAACGTCTTTCATGGACCAGTCTTTCAAATCATGTATGCCTCTTTATTTATTGATGCAATTTGTTCATGTTCATTAGAATCACTCTAGCTTCAAATTCTTGTTTTACTTTCATCTTATTTCCTCTCTACCCTTAAGAAATTTGGAGCTGTTTTGCTCGCCATTTCATATTTAAATTAATAGTGGCATATTATCTAATATTAGTTTTAAAATAAGATTTATGACTAGTTAATTTATTGTTTATGAACTATTTCTATGTAGTTAAATTATTGTTTATATTATTTTAGAAATAAACATGTGTGCATATGTAGCTAAATTGTTGTTTATGATTTATTGATAACTAGTTAAATTGTTCTTTATAAATTATTGGTGTAACGTGTATATTATCTCGTTTATGAGAAATTTCTTAAATTGTTGTTTATATTTATGCATCCCATTAAATGATTCTTTATAAATTATTTTTTATATTTGTAAAATTGATATTTATAATTATTTTGGCATTAGGTATATCCAACTTGATTGAAATCAGCCTCCATTTCTAAATAATAGACAAAACCCAAGATATGATTATATATACATAATTGTTAAATCTCATTTACTATTAAATAAAATAATTATTAAATTGGATAAATAACATTATATGTTCATGTCTTATAAACTTAAATTTGATAGATTATATTATGTATTCAGTTATTACAAACTTAATTTTGCTTTTTAATAATTTTCCATATTTTAAGGATGGCTCCTTGTCGTCGTCGTGTCATTATAAGGGCAGAAATTAGTGGAGCTCAAAAGTTTTATGATGACTTTCTTTTGTACAAGATGAAGCCAAAATCATTCTATACCTGAATACTATTTGGCAATGCTCAAAATGTGGGTCCACATGCTTTATTTAAAAGCCTATAATTGCCTTAAAATGTTGACCGTAACCATTTAACACGAGGAGCTGATTGGTTAAATACTTTAAACAAAGATGATCAGGAAAGAGGCGTGCATTTGCAAGTGAGATGTGATGTAAGGGTAAAAAATCAAATGGTCCTAATTTGATGAAAGAGTTAGTTGAAAACTGGAAAAAGAACATTGGGAGATCCGCTATTTTAGGAATGAGTCATAAGTTAGGAAATGATATTTTCAGATTAAGGAAATTTCCACCTTCTACTTATCCATGGCTAACCAAGTCAAGTGTAAAAAATCATTTGATAGATCAATTTGCCTGTATTAAGTTCAATGTTGGTTCTCAGTTTAAAGTTTTTAGAGACATTGAAAGATTTGAAGAAATTACAAAACTACCGGCGCATGAATCACTTGTTTACGGTTTTTTTTTTCTTTCCTTTTCTTTTTCTCTTTTATGTGTTTTTCAATTTATTGTAAATCTTCTTCTTTTGATCAAGTTTGAAGGAACATAGTTTTATGACTTTTAATGTAACCAATATTCCTTATTCATGATATTTGAGTGGAAGTATTGATGTGTTGGCTTGGATTTTTCAAAATGAATCATCTATAAAATTTGAATATTGGACTAAATTTTTAAAATACAATTCACTTACACCTTTGGTTTTCTCCACCATCTAGGTATTCCCATAAGAAAAAGAAAAAATGAGTTCCAATCAGCCTAATAATGAACCAAATTTTGATTTCGAAGAATATTTCTTTTTCTACGATAAAATTTAACCGAGTGGGGCATCCATATGGATACTAAGCTGGTTGACGACCTCCGTGAGAATAAGCTCAATGGTGTCTACGATCCCAAAAGAGGATTACACAACAATATCATGTGGATTTGTTGGGCAAAATCAATGTTACGTTCAGGAAAGACTTCACAATGGACGACATAATCGCCCGAGTTGAACTTTTACAAAAATGATACAGGCATTTTCATATGATGTTGGGAAACGAGCATTGTACTTTGGATCATGAGACCAACAAATTGCAAGCGCTAGAATGGCTTGTACGTTTTTTGAACGACATGGCAGGCGATGTTGAGTTTACTGCTGCATATCTAAAATATGGAGAACCTCTATTCGGTTTGATGGGTTTGGTATTCAATAAAATTATTTGAATTGTATTTGTCAATACCACAATCTCATTGGAAATTCGTCATTACGAATGTGATCACATATGTAATATCAAATTACTGTAATTGTTATATTAATCTTATTGTATTTTAATTTGAAATAAATTTTATTGTAATTTTAAGACATTATTATGATATGCACTTATAATAATAGAATAATAAAATATTTCAATTTGTATTTTTTTTATATTATTTATTTAATAAACCTCGTTTGTCAATACAACCTTATCGAAGATCTGCCATTGCGATTGTGATTAAAATCTTATTGTTATTAAACTTTTATTGTTTTTCTGTTGCAAATAAAATTCATTAAGAGTACGGGGAACTTGTAGGGTGGGAAGTTGACTCGTGTCGATCTCTCGAGGACAACTGTTCGGTCTCTTAGATATTTTTCTTAAAACAATTAAACAAGTAAACTCTTACAAATTGGGGATTTGTTTGTTTTTGAGTTTCGATTATAACTAAGAACTTGAGCAATAATAAATTAAACTAATTAACCTAATTAAACTAAATTAAATTACCAACTAGAAATTAAGAACACTAATTAACCAAATTAAACTGGGAATTTAATTACTAACTAATTATTTAATAAAAAACTCAATTAAAACTTGAAACTAAGCAATTATTCAATATTAAAACTAAAACGCAGCAACTAGAAAACTATAAATCAACTCAATAATTCAACTCTAAACAACAATCATGCATGAATTAAATATCTATGGCTCCAACGATTATCAAACAATAAATCGATTCATGAAAACTAAGCAAACAAACATAAATTAATTGCATGAATATTCTCAACCAATCCAAGTATCCAATATTCAAAAATAAACATAAAAATCTGAATTAAAAAAGAAACTAAATTGCATAAAACATTCAGCGAATTCAAGTTCAAACGTAAAATTCAAGAACATAAAGTAATTCTAACTATCTAAACCCTAAATCTATGAATTAACTAAGAAAGCGATTAAAAAGTTTAGAGTACTTATGAAATCTACGAAGTGCTGAAAATTCTCCAGCTATTCCGGAGTTAAAACGCTGTTCTTCGACGAGGATTGAATCACGAATGGGAAAATGAAGATTTAGATGCGTTGTTCTTCGATCCTTGGTTTAGAACTTGAAAAATTAATATAAAATATGAAAATAGGTTTATTCTAAGCCTCCAAACCCTAGGATTCTGTAAATTCAAATTAGGGTGGGTATTTATAGATATTAGGTGTCTTAGGGCCCAAGAAAACTTAAAAACGCGTCAAAAATGCATTTCAGCGTCGGGGCGGGATACTAGAACGGTTCCAGAGTTTAACTGTTCTAGAAAACTGGCAGTGGTCAGCAGCGCTCGGCAGCTCTCGGCACCTCTCAGCGGGACTCGGCGGGACCGTCTCGGCGCGTCGGGCGACAGGGATACTAGAATGGTTCCAGCATCTGACCGTTCTAGAAAACCTGGCAGCTTCCAAAAGTTGCCAATTTTCGCCGGAAAGCTCGTTCATTTCCTTGAACATCAATTCTTCTAATTAAGCTCTAAAATCCTCCGGTTACTTAGCTGTATTAGAAAAATAACAAATAAACACTTATTTATATCGACTTTGATTAAAACGCGGTAAAATAAGCTGGAAATACAAAAATACAAAAATGTGCTCAATTTATCCAACTTATACCAAAAACACTAAGAAAAATATACTAAAATACTACTAAAAATCAAGACAAATTCGTGCTAATCAACACACACATCAATGAAATGCAGTTTTGCCAACTACTATTGTTGTGCCATTGTGTTGTCTACTCACTTGAATAATTACACAATGCGTATTTTGATGAATTGTGTTGTCTTGACATCCGGTACACTATGTCACAGAAAACTAAAAAGTGTTGTCCACACACATCAATGAAATGCAGCTTTGCCAACTACTCTAGTTGTGCCATTGTGTCATCCGATACAATTGCTTTGTTGTTTCGTTGTGTAATGTTTTTATGGTGTGTTATTCTTTATCTCGCCCAATCACCTCTTCTAATTCTTAGAAGATTGTAATTTTATGTTGTTATGTAATGGTTATTTGTTTGCTTTATATATTTGATAACTACTGAATGATAGAAACTTAAAAGTAAACCACGCACTAAGAAACTTCAACACAATTAAAATAAATTACACAATACGAAAATAGTTTCACAAAATTATATACATAATTAAAATGGATAACGTGCAGATAGCATTAATACAACATTATTAAATTAGTGTCCGACATGTCCTCCTGTGCCACATCTTGGTGGCTGAGTATAAGTACGAAGGTAGTAAGGATGTCCTTGTGGGGGAGCTAGTTGTATCTGAATCACTCGTTTGCACATCTCTATAACTTCCCCCAAACCCACTATTAGGAAATGGTATAGGGGACCTAGTTGTCTGTACTTTGGGACGTACAAAATCACCTAGGTTCTCTTGTGCAGCTGTCAGATACCCCAAATTCATACCAGATTGGAGTAACCCAGTAAATGAGTTGTACTCAGCAGGCTGCCCCATGGAAGACGTATAGTATCCTGGAGTGCTAGACACACCGAAGGGCGGTTGGTAGGTCGAAGTTGATGGCCCTTAAATTTGATTGAATAATATTAATAAGTATGTATATTTGTCAATAATTACAAAGACAAAGTACTGAGAACTTAATTACTTGGATAATATTGATGCGTGGATGTGGTGGTACCCGCAGTATATGAGGAAGGGGGAGGCATTTGAGTTGTGCGTGTATGGGATCTCTGCCTTCTGCCACCTCTAGAAGTTGAGGTGTGTTCTGGAATAGTCTCGCAGGAAGACGGAAAAGGTGGTAATGGAGGCAAATGCAGAAGTTGTCGCATTTCAGTTGATTCTTTCATAAACACATGTCATAGGCGATCAATAGAATCCTGATCATCAAGACTAACATCCCGAACAATCATCCACAAACGATCAAAACAGGTAATCTGAAATTAATAAAAGTATCGTTAAATGATCTCTCAAATCGCATATATGAAAACATTTAACATTTAATACGACCAAATGTACCATGGCATATCAGGTTGCATTGTCCACAGGTTGTTACCCATTCATCACGCGGTAATTATACGGAGTAATCCTACATCGAGTGATGCGATCATACCAATCATAATATCCGTCGCATGTCGGTCTACCATCACCAACAGGAATACCTTCGAACACGCTCTGAGATGCGTTTCTCCAATAGGTCACACAAGCAGAGTGGTACTCTGGCCAATCAAATCTAGACCGACCTACGGGAGTATGCCGTATAATACTGTTTGTTCGGAAGACACGTGTTCAGGTATGTCTTGGCGCATACCAAATTGTCTCAACACTCGATTCGGAAGGTGGAACTCCACTATAGCAAAATTGATCAAAGGACACTGAACTTTACACAAGTCAGTGTGGAAACGTGTCCCTGGAGATGCAATATCCGCCGACCCCATGTCATATGGCTCCCACACAAACTGAAATTTATGAAATAATGCATTAGACACTATAGTGTGTGAACTTATAGAATTAAAACATTAGAAATAAATATAAACCTGGTACGGTAATAATTGGTCCAGCATGTTCCGAATGATACGCAATGAGTAACTCGTAGTGTGTGTGAACCTACAGAACTGCATCCAACGTGCACTATAAGGAGGCAAGGGCCATGCATCCACATTTTCTTCATCTAAAAATAGACGGCCTAGTGGAACCCAGGAGCGAGCACTTGATGCAGTGCATAACTCCCGAGATAAGGTAGCCAATGAGGCACTAACCCAACTATACTTCCTTGCTGTATTGAAATCCTCCAACAACCGTAGGTGCAACAATGATGCAGGAATCACCATGCTAACAAGTAGAGTAAGTACAACACCCCTAACATATTGGTCCACTATCATCTGATCCGTCTCATCTGATGTCGAATGAAAATCTAAACAACCTAACCAAAGCATCTAACCACATCACTCCGACAAGGTTCCAGTCAATATTAATCTACACGACTCAAATCACATACACAAGCAAGCATACGAAGAAGTTGCTAAATAAGGACACCACCCCCACCACCCACCCACCCACACTCTTAAACCATGCAATGCCCACATTACACATAAGACAAGATAAAATATGGTAAAAGGGGAGTGAAAGAGATACGTCCCTAGAGTCAGGCTTGTGATAATGAGTAAAACGTGAAGTGACATCCAATGGACGGTTGAGTCGAGAGGAGTCTAGAAAAAAAAGAAATACACAAAAACACAAGATAAAAAGAAAACGTAATTTTTTTAATACTAAGTGGAGGATCGTCGTCAAGATCCATCTCCGGATGGAAATCAGTCGCCTGAGAAGAAGTTGTGTGGCCGAAACGCTCTTCGAGTCGGGAGAGGCGAGCTCTTAACTTTCGAAAACTTCAATGATTACTTTCGTGATTGTTATCAATTTTTTCATTGATGATTTGGAGTTTCTCAAACATCCTCGTAAGGAATTCTCAATTTTCCTCAAATAAACTGATCCCAACATTGGAGCGGGCTTGATCTGATTTATGGAACTTCTTCTTCCTTGTTTACTTCGGTGTGTTGAGTCGATGTTCCTCCTTGCCCAAGGTCTCGAGGGCGAGTTGAAGTTCCCGTGCTGCGTTTGGCCGTCGGGAGGTTGGAGACCCCAAGTGCCGCTAGACCCATGTCAGCCAGATTGTACCCGAAGTGACGGGAGAAGCCGGTTATGAATGGTGCAAAGGATAGGAGGGGTGATTTGTTGCCCGACTTCTTCTCCAAGATATTATGAATTCCGTTCAAGAGAAGAGGAAAGAAGGACGACGACATGTGGATCGATACGAGATCCAATAATACTAATGTGAATCTCTTTTATGTAATTTATTTTTTGATTTTAATGTAGAATTTACTAAAGATTTGTATTTCAGAAGGAGTACGAGCAACTTCTGGATGAGGCACGTGCTTCTTCATAGGATCCGGAAAAAAAAAGTTGACCCCGACCTTGTTTATCTCCGCGTTGTCGGGTCAATTAAGAGCCGACATTACGCACCGGCTGCTTCGGGAAGTTGGTTGCTTCTACGAAGGGTTTTTGAGGCAATGATTCTTCCTACTCCCAACAGGATAAGACTCATGTGAGGTAGCTCAAGGCGTGGCTCCAGATGTAGAGGGAGGATTTAGAGGCCACGAGACGAGCTCAACAAGCGATAGAGCAACGATATAATGAGTTTGAGCTACTACGTGACCAGCAGCGGCATGAGCAACAATAATTTCAGACGCAGGTGAACGCATAGATGACCGAACTGTTAGCTCGATTACAACAGTACCCGCCGCAACCTCCCCCGTCATAGGACTCCTGAGCATCGAATATTTTTATAAACGTTTACCAACATTTTGTTGAACGAGTTTAATAATTGTTAATTTTGAAATTTATATAATTAGTTAATGGGAAGCACTCTTGTAAAGCTGGACTAACGGATCATTCGTTAGGCCAAAATCTCATACCAATACATCATAGCACAAAGTCCAATACATTATAGTGAAAAAGCAATACATCATAGTACCAATACGTCATGTAATAAAACCCAATACATTATAGCACGGGTTAGAGATCTATGAAAAACCAATAATTTTGAGTACAAAAACCAATACATCATAGTACAAAAAATAATACATTATAGAATCGGGTCAGATGGCCTAACGGGTCATGACTCATCAATCTGGCCTAACACAAGTGTTTGCCTTAGTTAATTTATTTGTCTGTTTATTAATGATTTTTTAAGTTCTTTTTGGTATTTTAATTAAAAAAAAAGGATTACAAATAATATTTTTTTAAAGGAAAAAACCATGGGCATATTCCCCTCGGAAATACCGAGGGCAAATTTCCCTCGGAAAAACCGAGGGCTTTGGTACCCTCGGTATTTACGAGGGCATTTTTGCCCTCGGTATTTCCGAGGGGAAGAAGCCCTCAGTTTCTCTAAGAGGAAGATGCCCTCGGTTTCTCCGAGGACAATTAGATTCAAGGCCCCCTGATTTACCAAAAAAAATGAACATTCGGTAATCCCCTCGAAAAATTTACAGAAAGCATATTTTCCCTTGAAAATTTTTATCGATGAGAGTTTTTCTGAGGGGAACTTGCCCTCGGTTTTTTCCTTAGTAAATTGATTACTAAAGGCTTTTTGGTAATTACCAAGAGTTTTTTCCCTTGGTAAAATGCTATTATTTGTAGTGAAATGAGAAATATCAGGTTCTCGACCAAAAACAAGTTACATGGAGGAGTGTTGGTGATAGGCCATTGGCCTAATACGAATCAATGTTGCGGCATGTAATATGGCATGAACCCAAGTAGATGTAGGGATTTTCGACTTCATAAATAATGATCTAACAATAAGTTAAAGACGTGTAATAAACGATTCTGCTAAACCATTTTGGGTATGGGCATGAGAACTAAATGTTCAATCTCAATCGCAATTGCCAAACAATATTTATTAAATACTTTAGATTAAAACTCACTAGCATTGCCAAGATGAATTTTCTTGATTGTATGATCGGAAAATTGAGCTCTTAACTTTATTATTTGAGCGAGTAGTCTAGCAAAACTGCATTCTAGTAGAAAGCAAACATATATGAGACCATCAGTACTATCAATTAATACCATAAAGTATCAAAATGATCCACAAGGGGATGTATTGGTCCACAAATATCTCCTCGAATTCTTTCAAATAAAGATGGAGATTCAGTATTAAACTTCGTGTAAGAAAGTCTTGTTGCTAATTTGCCTTGTGCACAAGCATCACATAGGAATTCATTTGTTAAATGAATTTTCTGATTCTTTATATTATGTCCATGTGATTAATTAATTATTCAGCACATCATTGTTGCTCCAGGGTGTCCAAATCTATCATGCCAAAGCATAAAGCTTTTTGTGTCATTGAACTTCAAATTCATGGCATTGTCTCAATTACTTTTATGAATGTAAAATACACTACAGGTGATGAAGTTGAGAACTTTTTTTTGTGTCAAATTCTGGTCAGATACAAAAGAATTTATACAAAGGTATTCATTACTACCTTCTTGTATTATCTCAATGTGGTATCCATTGTAGTGTATATCCTTAAAACTCAGTAAATCTCTTAGGCCATGTTTGGTTTAGGCTTCGAAACTAGATTGAATTTTTCGAATCTCAATCCCCGTTGTTCTATGATTCAAATTTTCAATTAACAACCAACAGTTTCATATACATAACCCACACTCATCTCTTTTATCCCATCATCATTATATTAAAAAAAATAAATATTACTAAATACAGTATAATAATACACTATCATCCACTTTTCAAATATGATTTGACATCAAATACAATATAAAAATACATTATCATCCACTTTCTGGACATGATTTGACATATACAGTAAAAAGTAAAGGATTCTAAATCTACAACAAACAAGAATTCTTACTATTTACAGAATTCTAAATACTCGAGATTCTAAATATCAGGATTCTGAATCTCAACAAAACCTAGTCCAAATAGGTCATTATAGATCTACTAGAGTAAAGTGCATCATTTATAATTAAATTTAGTATTATTTGGTATAATAATATAAGCTCTTCCCGAGCCTTTAATGATGTGATACACCTGATATATTATTAATATTTTTCCTCTGTCAATGTTAGCTTGAGAAAATATTTATTTTATTGGTGTGCGAAGTTGTACTATCAACTATAAATATCACGTGAGTTCATCTTTTGGATTCCTATAAAAATCTAAAAGAGTAAATAAATAAAATTTAAAGTTGAAAATAATTATGATTATATAAAAAGTTTAAAAACAATTATTCCAAAATAGATAAATGTCTCAAAAGGAAAACAACAATACTTCGTTGCATAAAAAATCGAAAGCAACAATGAGAAATTCAATTGATGTTGTCTAGCACACCACCCTCAATCAAGTGCTCAATATTTTCTTTTAGATCAACAAAGAAATTGGTGACATTCAAGTGGGTTGCAGAAAATGGACCGTCATAATCAATGACTTTAGTCTTAATTTTATCTTTTCCATTGATTGATTTTTGATAAAAATCCACAAGATATTTTGCCATACAACAAGTACATGACTAATGCTTAGTCATCCATATTTATGACATGCTTCTTCTTTTTTGTAATGAGAATAATTGTTGGATGTTTTGTGTTTTTTTGTTATTAGCAATTTTATCATATTTGTGTCCATGTTTATATCCGCGTCCACATCCATAATCGCGCCCACATCCATGATTGTATCCATGACCGTGTTCACGTCCATTTTCTTGATTGAATGTTACATTAACTTCAGGCAATACAGTGGAACCAGTAGGTTGTAGCTCGTGATTTTTGAGGAGCAACTTAGTATTTTGCTTAGCAACCAACAAACAAGCTATATTGTCACGATACATTTCGAAACCACGCTCTCAATATTGTTGTTGTAGGAGCATAATGGAGGCATGACATATGAAGAATGTTTTCTCGAGCAAGTCTTCGTCGGTGAATATTTCATCACAAAGGAAAATTAGTGCTTTAGTACAATTCTTCTGGGCCTGTTTGGACTAGCATTCGTTGGGATTCTAAATTCTGGTATTCAGGATCTTGGAGTATTAAGAATTTTGTGAACAGTAAGAATTCTTGTTTGTACTGTAGATGTCAAATCATGTCTGAAATATGAGTGATAATGTATTATTATATTGTATTTGATGTCAAATCATGTCTGAAAAGGGAATGACAGTGTATTATTATATTGTATTGAGTAATATTTAATTATTTAGTTATAAGATATTTTTGTTTGAGTATTTGATTTTTTGAGTCTTACAACAAACGAGTATTCGATACTCCGAATCCTGAATCTAGGATTCGGAGTCCTAGCCCAAAAACAGGGCCTCTGGGATTCCTCATTTTCTTCTTTTATCGTCTCCCCCAATTCTTTTGAGACCATATGAACCTCAACATCCTGAGCTTATGATAAATAGTTATTGCCAGATATATCAAGTGCAAAAACTCAAGTTTGGTGATATTAGGCATTGTACAAATCTGCACAATGAAAAATTTAAATGTCATCATAACAAAAATATTATACTTCCTTCAGGGATAAGTGTCATGTATAATAACATGTGCCACTTCAAGAGCACAATAATATAAATATATCAATGTTCTTCATAAATATTAAATTATCACATAAAATAAGAACAAGTATGAATATTATTTCGAAATATTATATTTAGTTGTTCTGTTTCAAGAGAAACAACTTGAATTAATTTTCTTAAAATACATGATAAAAAAATAAAACAAGACTATAAAAAAACTAAATAAAAGAAGTTTAAAAAATTGTTTCTTCAAGAGCAGCAAATCTTGAAGTATTTTTCACAAATACATTATATTCATTTAGAATATAATGAGGTATGGTTGTGCTTATTCAAGAGTTACAATGAATCATTATATTAATAATCTTCTGGATTATTTGTTAATTCGTGTTTCGGTAACGATGAGAATATTAGGTAGAACAATCTGCTAATAATGTGTTAAAATTAAAGAAAATAGAGAAGAGAGTGATCAAGAGTAAGACTTGTTATGAGAACTAAAATCAATTTTATAGGTACAAAATTAGAGTTAAGAGGTAGAAATATCATTCACATAATATATAATATTTATTTACTTATTTATTTAATTACAATAATAATCTATATCTATATCTATATCTATATATATCTATATCTATATCTATATCTATATATATATATATATATATATATATTAAAACAGAGGTCTGAAGAGAGAAAAAAAGATGAGTAGTAGAAAGAGAAAATGTCACGTAGGATTATTTTCTTTTTTTATAGAAAAAAAGATGAGTAGTAGAAAGAAAAAATGCCACGTAGAATTATTTTCTTTTTTTAGTTATGTAGGATTTTTCTTAACATAATTATGATAGATACCTTATTTAACTAAAAAGCCACCTAGGATTAGTTTTCTCTTTTATTATGTAGAAATCTTCTTAACATAATTAGAATAAATACTCTAATTAACATGAAAAATAATAAGAATTAATATTATATATATGCACATATATATATATATAATCTTTTATATGTTTTGATTTTTATTTTGAGTTTTCTTTTTTATGTTTTTTCGTTTTTTTTTTTTTATTTCGAGTCCAACAATATCAAGTTTGTCATTTTCTCTCAAATGTCTGGAGAGAGAAAAAAAGATGAGTAGGAGAGGGAGAGAAAATGCCACGTAGGATTATTTTCTTTTTTAAGTTATGTAGGAATTTTCTTTAACATAATTATGATAGATACCTTATTTAACTAAAAAGCCAACTAGGATTAGTTTCCTCTTTTATTCTGTAGAAATCTTCTTAACATAATTAAAATATATACTCTAATTAACATGAAAAATAATAAGAATTAATATTATATACATGCACATATATACATAATCTTTATATGTTTTTTTTTATTTTTATTTTGAGTTTTCTTTTTTATGTTTTTTCGTTTTTTTTTTTATTTCGAGTCCAACAATATCAAATTTGTCATTTTTTCTCAAAAATAATTTGATCACTTTATTTAATTAAATTATACAAAAATGCACAATACAATATAATTTGGTATTATTTTTATTGGCTATAAACATGTTGTTTATTAAATATTATTACGATTCAACACTTTTTTATTTGAATTGATATCATAAAATAATGTATTTTGTTATTATCTCATAAATCGCGTAAATATTACAAGTGCAAACCAAACACTAAGTGAAATGAACACCATGTCATCAACTACAATATATTTGGAAAAAATCAACTAATTCCAAAATAAAAAAGGGGGAAGGTCGCCTCTGAAAACAAATGTTGCTAAATACAGTAATTTTCAAAGCATTTATTCCATACTCAATTTCGATTAAAGTTTAAAATCGAATTTATTCTGTTAAGTATGCATTTATATTTTACATACTAATCGTTTCAACATCATTGTAATATTTATATTTTATTAATACTTATACTGTCATTTGATCATTCTTATTTAACTAAAAAATCACCTAGGATTAGTTTCATCTTTTATTATGTAGGAATCTTCTTAATATAATTAGAATATATATTCTAATTAACATGTAAAATAATAAGAATTAATATTATATATCACCACACACACACACACACACACACACACACACACACACACACACACACACATATAGTATATATATATATATATATATA
>BMAC01000565.1:122899-135358 GCA_014905375.1 Phtheirospermum japonicum | reverse complement strand
TTTTTTTTATATTTTGAACCATTTTTAAATGTAATAGACTAAATGTTTGTTTATGCTATTTGAATTTTATTATAATTTTATTTTTTTATATTTAAATAGACATAAAAATCAAGATCCGTAATTTTTTTTTAGTATTTTTTAAGTGATAAAATGTAGACGGGTACAAGCGGGTACGAATCGGGTATACGGACGGGGGCGGGTGATTGGGTATTGCGGGTGGGGGCGGGGGCAACTAATATACCCGCGGGGGCGGGGGCGGGGATACCCGCTTAGTTTGAAGCGGGGGCGGGGCGGGGATGGGGATGACTTTTTCAAGCGGGGACGGGGGCGGAGGTAGGCGTACCCGCCCCCGCCCGCCCCCATTGCCATCCCTACCTAGCATCCAAGTTTTTTTTAGATATTATCAAACAAATTAACAATATTTTCGGATATTAACAAAACTTTGTATACATGGTACCAAAGGATATAGATATAAACAAGAAAAATTGATTCTTTTCTTTTGAATTCAACAAAAATTAAAAAAAAAACTAATTAATTCAATAACAATGAAAGAAAGAAAAATGGTGGAGAGAAAACAGACAATGAAAAGGAGAGAGGGCGGCGGCTAAACCTGTGAATATTATGATTAACCCTACAAAGTTAATGAAGGATATATAAGATAGTGAAATGATAAAAGTCTAACTAAACTCATAAAAAAAGGTAATGTTAATTGGGCAGGAAGACTTATCATTTAGCCAAACTTATCAAACATTTTCTTTAATTGTTTCTCTCTCTTGACAAACTCTCATTATATATATATATATACTATATATATATATATATATATATATATATATATATATATATATATATATATGGGGTGGGATCTTGTGGGAACCTTTCCCTATGTGAGAACTGGGAACCAATCTCCAACCGTTAATATTAGCTAATCTAACGATTCTATTTAATTGTTATATATAAGGTAAATTATTAATGATAAACACACGCCCACTGATTTTTTGACCTTGAGAGGACATATTGGACATTTACATATCCCAAAAAATCAGCCCAATATCCCGGTCCAAATATCATCTCGCCACTATTCAGAGAAAAAACAAAAATCTGCGAAACTCTTGAGCTTCTTCCCCATAATCAAAACATCCCGAAATAAATCATAGCATCCCAAAAATTTCGCCGGACTACTCACGGATAACTCGAGGAGTAGTACGCTGCGGCGGCGATGATGAGGATGCCTTGGAATCAGCCGGATGGGCGGCGGATCTGGACGGCGATGAACGCCGGCGTTCCGAGCGACGCCTCGCTCGCTGAGGCCAGCGACGCGGATCTCTTGAGGCACGTGCTGAGGAGGAAATGGACGGTGTCGATGAGGAAATACTTGACGTAACCGACGGCGAAGATCTCAACGGAGACGGCGGAGGTGAGTTCAGAAGGTTTCTTAATTTAAACGAATTTTTTCTGTGTGTGCTTAATAAATTAGCATGATATGCTAATTATATGTAATGAAATTGCTTAATAAATTAGCAGTATGCTAATTAGCAGAGATGCTAATTTAATATGCTAAGTATGCTTGATTTTATAGGGTTTCTGATTTTATAGAATGCTAAGTATGCTGATTTTATAGGGTTTCTGATTTTATAGAATGCTAAGTATGCTGATTTTATTGAATGCTAAGTAGGGTTTCTGATTTTATAGAATGCTAAGTATGCTAAGCATGCTATTTTTTAGAATGCTAAGTATGCTGATTTTAGACGTCAGTGATGCTATTTTTAACATTGTGATTCGTAGTAAAGCATAAGTGAGCAAAAATAATGTTATTAACCAGTAGACAATAGATAGCCTCGCTAGGGCCTGCTGATTTATTATGCCTAGTTAATAAATAAATAAATAAATAAATAAATATATATATATATATATTTTATATATATATATATATATATATATATATATATATATATATATATATATATATATAGCCACGAAAAAGAGTATACTTCAAACCAGATAATATTTTTCTAGATTTTGTAGCATGGTACTGAGAAGCGGGTCGGACGGTTCGACCAGGAACTGGTCACCTTACTGGACTGGTTCTCCTCCAAAAACTGTCTGCCCATTAACCGGTCAACAACCGATCGAACCGGTCAAAAACTGGTCAAAACCGGTTGAAGCCGGCCTTTTTTAAAATTCTTTAATGTAATTTAATATTTTTTTTAACATAAACAGAAATACATATTTAAATATTTTGCACATGTATCGACTATTTTGTCAATTAATTTAGTCATTTATATTAATTTATATTCTATGAAATATTGATATTTGGTAATTTTACTCACGTTGAATTATTGTATCATATTTAAAAATATAAAATTTTGACCACGGTTGAACATGTAGCTTCACCGATTTGATGACCAGTACAGTTTTCAGAACTGGTATTGGCATTTTATTTGCTGAATCCAAATGATCTATTGTTTCGGGACTGCGAGAGGCGAAAGATTGCTAAATTGTACCATCACAGGTCTGAGGAGAAGAGGAATAACGCCCAACAAACAACAGAGTGAGTTCTTCATGATCTTAGAGTAATTTTTCATTTCAAATTAATATGTGTTATGGTAAAAATCGTGCATCTAGGAGAATATATAATGGTGTAAATTTTTTCTGTCTATGAAGAGTGGTGAAAGTTCATTGCTATTTATTGACAGAACACGAGGTTGTTTAATAAAATAAAAGCATGGGTGTTGAATAGATTGTTTAATAAAATTAAAAAATAAAAAAGCATGGACATGGAGATTGCAACTGTGGTGTGTTGTGTTGTTAGTTTGCATGAATTTTGTTGCTAAAAGCCTTGCGTTATATTGCCTAATTAAAAGCTAACTTAGCATTTTGAGTAGCTCTATTTAGTGACTTTATTGTTTATATACTCTGCAAGTTTGGTCGGGTAAGTTGGTGATATATTCGTGCATTATGATTCAGTGATTCGACAAAATTAGGCTGTGAACAGGCCGTAAGGAACGGCTGCAGATTGTTCAGGCCTGGTGGCTGATTCTGCTGCTGGAATGGGCCGAGTTGTCGAGGACGTGCTGTGGCTGTTTGAAAAGGTTAGGCTGAACGGGCTTGGAGCAGGGTGGCTAATTACGGACAGATTGCTGTCCGGGCCATTATTCGAAGTTCGGCAACCAAAAACGCTTCCGCTTCGTGAACAACCGCGGTGCGCACACAACCCCTGTAGTTTTTCTATACTAATTTTATGTTAGATTTATGCTAAAAACCTTGCGTTATATTGCTAATTGAAAGCATGGGTGTTGAATAGATTGTTAAAATAAAAAAATGAAAAAGCATGGACATGGCGATTGCATCGCTTGAATCGTTGGTGTTTGTCTCTTGAATATTTTTTTATCAAACCAGTTCAGATCTTCAATTTTGTTTCAGATATATAAATTAAGAAGGACAAATAAATGACCCAAATATTTTCAATACCGCAATCATGCTAAAATTTATGCGTTCACCCTTGGTCATATGCATAATAAGAATAATAACAATCATAATAACATGCATGGAGGTTTTTTTTTTTCCTTTTTGTAATAAATGTAAGAATCATATTTATATTGTGGAGTGATATGAAACTCCAAGCATCAGATAGCCCCAACGATCATACATGTATGCTAGTGTTTTGGCGCTACGTATTTATATGTATGCTAGCATTTTAAATTTTATTAATTTTATATTTGTTTTATTTTATGAAACATTTCTTCAAAAGTAATAACTTACTCTATAATGAATTTTAAATAATATAAATTTTATATTTCTTTTATTATTGCTAATAATTGTACTGCCAATTTTGTTTAAAAGTAAAAAAATTTCAATCTTGATTTGTAAACGCATTACTAAATATTGTGCAATAAATTTTAATTAAAAAAAGTGAAATGTATTAGCATAAAAAAGCAAAATAATACTACTTCATTGGGTGTAACATACCGCTAGATATAGCTTATCATGATATAATAATAATTGTACATTAAAATATTATTAATTGTAGCAACACACCTAATTAGCATACGCCCAAAATCCATTTCGAAGCTTTTTCTTTTTCAGTATTATAGTTCTTCTTAGGATATGCAGGCGAAATTTTGTATAAACAAAGAAAAAGAGTCTAAAGCGGATGTAATGTGTTTTTTTTTTTTAATTTCCTTAAGTATATACGTGTTATTTTGTTGTCTGAATGTTACTTTTAGAATACCAATGGTTTTCTTTCCCTTTTTTTTTGTTAAGAATAGTTGGCGTGTATGCGGTTTTTTAAGCTTGATTTTTGGATAATTAGTCTTAATTAGGTGTTGTTATTTTAGGATAGTGTGTGTAATTACATATAAATCCTTATCCATTAATATAAATATATTACTCATATAATTAATGTTATAATCTTGGCCATACAATTATTTTGATCTATTGGTTCATGTTGGTTCCTAGTTCCCACACAGGGTACTGGTTCCCACATGATCTCAATCCTATATATATATATATATATATATATATATATATATATAAATATATTGTGTGTGTGTGTGTGTGTGTGTGTGTGTGTGTTATTTTGATTTTTATTGTGAGTCCAATAATATCAAATTTGTCACTTTTTCTCAAAAGTAATTTTACCACTTTTTTAATTAAAATATGAAAAATTGCACAATGCAATACAATGTAGTATTTATTTTATTGGCTATCAACATGTTATTTATCAAATATTATTACGATTCAATATTTTGATTTGAATTGATTTCTTAAAATAATGTATTTTATTACTATCTCAGTAATCATGCAAAATAATACAAGTGCGAAATCAGCATCGAGTGGAATGAACACTGTTGCATCAACTATAATATATTCGTAAAAAAATCAACTAATTGTCTATTATTTGATGGTGATATTGATCCACAAAGTGGTAGTAAGAGAATTGCAGTAGAAAAGAGATCTGGTAATTTTAAATGTATCAACGAGTTGCATCCTTCATACATTTCTCTACACTATCCATTACTATTTCCATGCGGTGATGACGTACATATACAGGTAAAACATATATATTTTTGAATCTCAAAAACCTAAAGGCAGGGTAAATAATATGTGAGCCAGATGGCGTTCTTTTCTCATCGATTGCATGAAAGAGACACGGAGGTACTCACTATTCTATATAGTCTACGACTCATACAACAATTCATAATTGATGCATATACGATTATTGAATCTTCAAAACTGTGGCACGTCAGGACCCATCAAAAAATTATGAAGTGAAATGTACAGTGGGATTGTTGATGTAGTGTTATGAGGTGAAATAAATAGCTCAAGTGTTGGTACTCATGTTGTCTTGCCCTCGACATTTACTAGCGGTTCTCAAGAGGGTCATTTCACATAATTTTTATCTATTACTGAATTACGTAGTTCATTTAATGTTAAATGGTGTAACCAATTTAGATCTATCAAGAATTTGTTCAAATATGTCAATAAATGTAACTATAGGTTCACTATAACATTCTATTAGAACAAATATGGTGATGCAGAAGATAAAAAGATTGATGAGATCAATATGTATTATGATTGTCATTACATTTCTCCATGCTAAGCGGCGTGGAGAATATTCGTTTATAAAATTCAGTATAAAACTCCACCTATCATGTGTTTGAGTTTTCATATTCCAGAATAGCATAATGTATTGTGTAATAATAATGATTAGTTAAACGCAATGAAACGCATGTCAAAAACACCATATCATGTTTTAGGTTGGTTCGAAGCAAATAAGAAAAATCAGAAAATACGGAGTTTGCCTTATGTTGAGTTTACTCAAACTTTTTTTAGTACTCAAAAATAAAAGAATAGACACCTAGGAAACTAGATTTGTTTTCATTAATACGGATTTACTATATTCCGCCAAAAATGATAAAATCATGGATGCAGTACATTTAAAAAAGGATGATGTATTTCTCATCTATAGGTACAGAGGATGCTTTCTACAACTGATAAATCTAATAGTAGAATTGTTCTTAATGTAATATCTAACAACATAACTTCTCGTTCTACTTTCGAAAGGAAGAACTGGGCATTGTAGATTTAATGTTACTTTTAATATCCACCAAGATTTTGATCATTAATGGTACTCCACTTACAAAATTAAGGGTGGATGCGCATCTCATTATTTGGGACGAAACTCCAATGATGCATAGCCATTATTTTGAAATTTTGGACAAAATACTGAAATACGTGATGAGATCGCAAAATAATTCTAATACGCAGCTTCCATTTGGTAACAAAATAATAATTCTTGGAGGAGATTTTTAATTAAATTTTACCGATTGTTCTAAAGGCATTAGACCGGACATAGTTCACACAGTGATCAAATCTTCGCATTAATGGACTCATTACATGGTTTTGAAGTAGACCAAGAATGTGGTGCTGCAAAATCACAATTTGGATCCCAATTGTGTCAACTCGATAAATAGTATAGGAGATGTAATAGTTGGAGGACCAAATGATGGTATCGTTCAAATTGAAATTCAGGTTATCCATTATTGAAAGATGATGGTGACTATGTTCCGTCAATTGTGGCGAGCACATATCCACAATTTGGAAAAACTACTGGATGTTTCGCTTATTTGGAGGGTCGTGCTATTCTTTCCCCAACACTTGATGTCATCAATTTGATTGTCATAAAATGATGGAGAATGTAAAGTCTATCTTAGCTCTGATAATGCATGCAAATCTTATTCAAACATTGACATATTGTAGGACGTCCACTCACCAGAGTTTCTGAATATCATTAAATGTTATGGATTGCCGAACTATGAGCTAAAATTAAAAATTAGAATTCCACTCATGTTGTTGAGAAATATCGATCATTCCCTTGTGTTGTGTAATGTTGGTTGTTAACTTGACGATCATATTGTATATGTTAATATCTTTCAAGGAAGCAATGCATGTGAATTGTTGTTAATCCCTAGAACACCATCCCCCGAGGTTGCCTTTCAAGTTCCAACGATGATAATTTCTTCTGATAGTGTATCACATGCTATGATGATCAACAAAATTCAAGAACAATCTCTCTCTCACGTTGGACTTTTACTAAAGAAGTCAGTTTTCAGTCATGATCAGTTATACGTTGTTATATCAAGGGTGACCAATCGTAAGGGTTTAAAAATATTGATCGACGATGATGAGAATAAATATAGTAACAAAAATACAAATGTTGTGTATAAGGAAATTTTTCATAATTTGTAAAGTGTATTTCGTCTAATAACAATCCTTTTATGGATCAGATTATATCATTTTGAATATTATTCGATCTTTAAATAATATATAGATGATTTATATATAGGGAACGGTTATGGTAAAACCATTTATGGTGTGAGAACCAATGATAGTTATTATCGAAATACACACACACAGATATATATAACTTAAGTATATATATACAATTACTTATTTAAATATTTTAATACATTTAAAAAAGTTATTTTTATTTTTATTAAAATAAAATAAAAAATATCGTGCAATGCACTGGTATAATATTAGTATTATTGAAAATACAACCGGAACACGAATTAAAGTCCTATTGATAAAATATTAACTCAATATTACCAAAAATAAAAAATTAGAATATTCCATTTTAGAGTGAAGCCTTGAAGGTGCTCCAATTAATTACAAATGAAGCCATTATTTAGTGTGTTATTTGCCGTAAAATTTGAATATATGAGAGTGTTTGTAACAACGCATACATTATTAGATAGGCATTCACAAAATTGATTTATTAATCATTTAATCTTGTACCTCTTTTACCTTATTTTTGCAGTCTTCGTCTTCCTTTCAATCTCCAGCAAAAGGTGCTCTCTCTCTCTCTCTGGACTCGTTCAATCGTTTGTATGTGGCACTATGTACATATAATGTGTGGATTTGCACGTAATTTAACGTATTTTCAAGCGACCACGTTGTACTCCTGGTGTTCGAGAAAATGCCTGACTGACAAATTATGTGTATGCACATACTTTAACGCATTTTCAAGCGACCACGTCGCACTCCTGGTGTTCGAGAAAATGCCTGACTGACAAATTATGTGCTCCCTTCTTGTATAGTATAGCTTTAGATCTTGATTTTTTGTCTGTAATTTCTAGTCATAATGTTAGTGAGGCTGATTGAAACAAAATCTTACACAGATGAAGTACTTGAAGCCCATGAAATTGTACCATGAATTATTGAAATCGAATGAGCTCAAACGAGGCCGTTTGCTTGGCTTGGATGTAGGTGATAAGTACGTGGGCCTCTCCCTTTCTGATGCTAATAACAAAACCGCATCACCGTTAAGGTTAACGACGCCTGCTTTTATCCGTTTCGTGTTTTTTTGGTTTTTCTTTTTTCTTTTATATATATTATATATATAAGGTTGTTTGTAGATTTGTTGTATATGCTGAATTATATGATTTTTTAAAAAACAATTTTGTTATTTTTTTCTCTTAATTACACGCAGTGTCCTGGTTCGGACAAAACAAAATACTGATTTGGTAGCTTCTGATATCCAGAGTTTGGTAAGCATTTTTTTCTTTTTATCTTTGTGATGCTGTAGGAGTTCTTTCTTGGAATTTTGATGAGAAAAGTTGGGTTGGTGTGCTGAATAATTTTATTTTATTATTTTCTTAAGTTTTTCACTGTTGTGAAAGGGTTATTTACTAAACAATACTTATTACTTAACCTGTTGCAACTTTTGAAATTTAATCCTAACCTTTTAGTTTTGCAATGTCAGGCTCGAACTATTAATTTCTAGCAAATCCACCCCTGACGAAATTCCGGTATATTCTGTTGTCGGGGCGCATTTTTAATTTGTGTAATTTTTTGTAAATAAAAAAATGTCGGTTCATACGTGGTGTCCGACAATATAATATTACCGGAATTGCAAAAACTTAATAGGTTGAGCCTGACATTGCAAAAATTAATGTGTTGGGATTAAATTGCAAAAGTTATAATAAGTTAAGTTTTTTTTTTTTGTTTTTTTTTTTTTTTGGTTTTGTTTTGTAAATAACCTGTTGTGTAATGATTATTGTATTTGCAACTTTTTTCCATGAAATGTCTTGTGTGTTTCATTTTACCCTGTTATGTATGAATGGCGATTTACATTGTACTTGAATCACATTATTAAAGTTACTTTGTAGCATAGATTTTTAACTTTGAAGCTTTTCTTTTTTGCTGATTAATTTATGTACTCATGCAGATCTCTAAACTATCCTTGTCAGGCTTAGTGATTGGTTATCCTTTCAATAGGCAGAGGAGCAGCCCAGACGTGCGTTACCATCTCATACACATCATTTTCATCTCTGATTTTTTTTATTTTTTTATTTTTTTATTTTTATACTACTTTTCATTTTTCTGAGTATTGGTTCCAATACTGTGCATCGCTTTGCAGGCGGTGCAAGTGAAGTGTTTTATTGATGACCTTACGGAGACTGGGAAATTCAATGATTTGAAGTATACTTTTTGGGACGAGTGTTTCACGTCTAAGGTAAAATCTGCCTGTTTCTATTTTGTTTCATAATTATATCACTACAACGGTCCAACAAAATGGTTTAATTACAAAAAAGTTCCGCTGAGGTTTTATTTATTACAAAAGACCCAGTTATCTTCCAAAATTACAAATCACCCCTTGAGGTTTGTATTTACCTTACAAATAGCACCCCCTTTACCCCTCTTCAGGGTGCACTTTTGCAACGCAAAAAAAACACACTCAAGGGATTATTGGAAATTTATTTATTTATTTATTTTTGTAATTAGGCTAAACCTCAAGGGTATTTTTTGTAATTATCCCTCAAAATATTATGGAAGTTTGGTTTTGCATGGTAAGTACTCCCTTTAAGAATTAGTAGCATTTGAACATTGGATGTTAAAAATATACACCTTCTACCACCTGTAAAACAATTGATTTTCCTGTTTCTAATCCCAAGCTAGGATTGTCTCATATGTTTACATTCGTTCATGTAATGAAAGACGAGCTTTTAGGCGTGCTAGTAGTGAGTTTATTGGGAGACTTTAATCTTGATGTTTAATAGCACTATCTGTTGCTGTAGAACATTACGTATTTCTGTTCATAATTTATATGGATAGTTACACAAAGTACCCTTGAGGTTTGACCTAACTACAGAAGGAAAAAAAAAAAAAGTAACAATCAAAATTACAAAAAATACCTGGAAGTTAAGACTATAAAATCTCAATGGTGTTTTTTTTTTGGGACAATTCCCAGAATACACCAAAAGGAAAAATAAACAATCCATTTAGTCCTAGTTAATAACCAAATTCCCAATAAGTATTACTAGTACTAAATTACCCCCCATTAATTATGAAAACAATAAACAAAATCCCTAAATCAAAGCTAATTATCACCCCCGCTTTTTGTCTATAATTAATACTATTAGTTAATAATATTTGTGTGTGTGTGTGTTTAGATTGAAACTCTAAACTATTATATTAAATTCATATTCCCCTGCCTCATTAAATAAAACTAATATTAATTCCAAACTACTAATCATATAGTATGAAATTCCCTATAAATCTATACTACACCATTTCATTTAGACATTGTATTCGTTGGTTTCATATTGAATTATATACTACGTATAATACTAATTTTGTACTACTAGTTAACAAATAGTTTATTTTTGAGTAATTATTTAATTTCAGACTACTAATCGTTCAAATGTTCCTGGAAGACAAATATTATGTGAATTTAGATCCATATTGTATTTCATGTTTTAGTTGTAGTATGAAATTTAATATGAATTCATATTGCCATGTCTCATTAACCACGACTAATATTAATTACAAATTACTGATTCAGCTAGTATGAAATTCCATATGAATCCATACTACTTTGTCTCATATATGCATTGTATTCTAAGATTTCATATTGAATTACATACTACATCTAACCTTAAAAGAAATCGTTAATTCAAGGACATTGCACTGATTACCTATTTTGTAGTATCTAATTCTACTCCCTTAATTATTGACTAATAATTCCTTTAATAAAATATGTTGTTCAAAGGTAATTAATTATAGGCTATAAATTGATCAAGAATGTGAGGAGAAAATTAATTATACTAAGAAAATTTGGAAAGTAGGATTAGTGCTCTTACCATGCATAAGAAGATTCCATATGTATTAAATTAGGGTATAATTGACAATTTAAATGATAATTTATGATTTAATGGGATTAATATGACCTTAATAGGAATACAAGATTTGAGTGGATTGTATGAGATTTTATTTGTTCAAAAGTGTATGAAATGGGAATTTTCCCTTTTTTTTTTGAGTAATTTTGAAAGTTAGCTGTTTGTTTTTTTTTGTTTTTTTTTTTGTAATTAGGTCAAACCTCGATGGCACTTTTCGTAATTAACCCTTATTTATAAACATTGGTAAGAGTTGAAATATTTTAATGGATACGCAAATGAATGTTCCAGAATGTCGAGTTTCTCTTGAAGCCTTTGGAGTTGCACCCGGTGCAATTTAAGACAATTATGGACAAATTTGCTGCTGTTGGAATCCTTCAGGTATCAGTGTATTCTTTCTTCAGTGGTGGTATTTTGGTCGATTTTAGGCATTATTTCGTGAAGTTGAGTCGTACTTCTAATGCATAAATGCCATATGTAAAGTTCGCATCAAAACAAGTCAATAAAGTGTTCCTTGTACGACGTTCTCTAAAAGAATTGAATGGTTGGGAGGTTGAAATTTCTTATTTTAATTCCATTATATTCTCAAAGTAAATTCAAAACTTGTTTTTCTATATGGAATTAGCGTAACCGTTTTTTGTCATCTTAGGAAGCAAATGGAAAATATACTTTAGTTTAGGATCTTTGAGTTATTATTCTTTCTGTATTATGTTCAAAATAGGAGCTTAATTTGTTGCGGCAAATTGACATTTTATTGCGTGGCAGGGATACCTGGATTTTGCTAGCCGGAGTCAAGATCAAATTCAAGAAACTGAAATCTTTGAGGATGAAAATTAATCAGTGCGAATGGTTGTTATCTTGAAAAAGTATTGGTTCTTGAAAGACGGTAATTAAGTTACCCTAATGATAATTTGGTGTAGTCGTGATAGGATTTAGTAGTAAGAACGATTAATTATCGCATTTGTGCTGTTGGTTATACATGATGTAAACCAGGATTCTTGTCATGTGAAGTTTAGTTTCTGGTTCCATCTGCAGTTAATGTTTTGAAGATAGATACTAAATGTAGAGTTGGCAAAATTACTCCAGCCTGATGGGTTGGCCGGGCTGGGTTTAATTTTCAAGAAGACTATTTGGCCCGATTTGAATGACCTGAAGCCTGATATATGAATATATAGTTTGATTGATTTGCTCAAATTAAAAAATAAAATAAAATCCCTTTTTATTGTGTACCTCCAAGCACACAATGAAATAGCCTGAGGTGTCAAGCGGTTTGCACGAA
>BMAC01000565.1:97531-121763 GCA_014905375.1 Phtheirospermum japonicum | reverse complement strand
TTAACTTTAAAAATTCAAATATTTTGATTTTTTCCCCATGTTTATTTTTAATTTTATTTAAAAAAATACGTGAGGTTAAGTGATAAAATATTAATAACACTTTGAATTAATTCAAAATAAATAAAAAAAATAAACTTGAACTATTTAAAATATTGTAGTTAAAATAAGAAATTTTAATTAGAATATTTAAATTTTTTGAAGTTACATATATATATATATATATATATATTATAAGTTTAAATTGATCCAATGGTTGATAATAAATGAGGAATGGTGCCTTCACGACGACACCGTAGAACTTCCCTATAACATAAATGACACTTGGATACCAATTCATTTTGACTATGTTTGTCTAAAAGTTTAAATACCAAATTTGGATCGTAAATTTCGTCGTCTACTTTACCAATGTTAAATTTAAATGAATATATAATATAATAAACTAATAACAAGTAGTGGGAAAAATCAATTGATCTAAATGCAGGAGTGGGGTGTAGATACTCATTTCTAAACTAATGATACAATCTATTTTGCATATATGAATTGATATTTATACTAAAAAATAAAAAATTCTTCATCATGAAATAAACAAAGATTCTTTTTATTCACATAATTCTCGATACTTCTATTTTCGAGTTTCAAAATCCAAAATTCCAAGAAGTTCAAACATTTCTTTAATTAAGATTTTAAAAAAATTAATTAAAAGTGACAAGTATTCAACTACTTTCGTTTATTTTTTCACACCAATTAATACAAGTCTTTTTAAAATAAAAACAACCCAATTAGTAATTATTGATAAACATTTTTCTTAAGAATCTCAATATTTCTTACTAACATAACTTTAACTACCAATTGTATTCAATAATTATTTTTATTTTTATATTAAATCAATTTTAATCATTATAATTTTTTCTTAAAAATCTCGATACTTCTAACTAACATAACTTTAACTACCAGTTGTATTCAATAATAACTATTTTTTTTTATTTTTATATTGAATAAAATTTAATCATTATATTTTTTTTCCTTAAAAATCTCAATATTTCTTAATAACATAATTTTAACTATCAATTATATTCAATAACTATATTACTATTTTTATGTTGAGTCAACTTTAATCTTTATATTTGTATTTCTAACAATTGACACGTAACAAACTTTCACTATTTTTTTAATTTTTTAATTTCTCTATTACTCTTTTGTTATTTTCAATTTTTTAAAAATAAAATGATATCCAATCACATCCGAATGAGCCTGGTGTAGTTAGGGTAATTGCAATAATTACCTTAATACCCAACTTTTATTGTGGGTACATTCTGGCACATCAAAAAAAATAAAAGAAAAAGGAAAACAATAGGCTCAAACTTAAAGATAAGTTTTGGCAAAATTGTAAAATATCCCCAATAATTTATATATTGTGGTACTTTAATTATATATAGTGGTAAATTTACCCATTAATTTTTTAACTTGACACAAGGAAGGGTGTTAAAAGAAAAAACATAATTAATACGCATTTGTCAACAAATAACTGATAGATAATTTAGGTATTTACCATAGCAAACATGTACTTGATAGCCTATATAAAAAAAAAGTCTTTGATAATTAATATAACTCTAATTCTACCATTTTTTTTATGTCTTTTTATTTTCTAATTTTCTTTTTTCAGTACCCACCATGTTTCTATCATACTTATTGTATCTTCTCTCGTTTTTCTTCCGGTCACATCATGTCCTTTTTTCTCATTAAATTTAAATGAATATAATGTAATAAAATAATAAATATAAATGTATTTACTATCATATTTACTACCTCTTTTCCCAAATTTTGACGGAAAAATAATGTTTCGTCGGAATCTTTCAATTTTCAGCGACAAGTAATCTTAATCAATTTTGACTTTTTGTCAAGTCAGCGATGATGTGACGCGAAAAAAAAAGAAAAAAAAAAGAGAAAAAGTTTACTTTATCTAGAAAAATGTTTTAGAAAAATGGAAAATTATTTATAAAATCTGAATTTTTTATATATGCAAACTTTATACAATATGTATAAAAAAATCTGGAAAGATATTTTAAAAATCTAAAAATTATTTTAAATGTGTAAAAAAAAGTAGTTTAATTATAATAAAATTTGGAAATATGATTTAAAATTTGAGATTATTTTAAACATGTAAAAAAAGTATTAAGAAAAATCAAGAGAAATTTAAATCTAATATGTAAATAAGTGTTTAAAGTTTAAATTAAAAACAAATCTGAAAAATTATTTTATAGAATATTTTTTTTTTGTTGACAAACTGTTTATTTTCTTTTAGTTTTTATTCAAACTTCTTTATAAATTTAAAATCTTATAAATCATTTTTAATCAATAATTTGTTACTTTTATATTTTAATAAAAATTTTGTATATTTCAAAAATTTGTAGATATTATAAAATAATATTTTCAATTTTATATTTTGAATACTTTATTCTTACACATCTAAAATATTTATTTTATTTTCAAAGTGATTTTATAATTTTTATACTTATAGTTGCTACATCAGCAGTGACTATGCAGAAAAATAAAAAATTATAGCTGGAAATTGAAAGATTTGGGCAAAATATTTTTTTTTGCAAAAATTGAAATTAAACTTTAAGTTATTAGGTAAATTTGTCGGCGTGTATACCTAGTAATATAAAGGTACCACCAATCATATGTTATTGATGATATTTTTGCAATGTTGCCATAAGTTTTTATGCAAAAATTTATTGCTTAATGTGCAAATATTGTGATTTGTTTCTTACATATTAAACACATTTATACTGAAAATTATTACTTTAATTACGAAAAAGTAAGAAATTTTCTTACGTTATATTCAGAAAAGTAAGAAAATCTCTTACTTAATGTTCAAAAGTTTCTTACTTTATAGTGAAATTTCTTATTTTATGTGCGAAAAAATAAGAAAATATCTTGCTTTATAATGAAGTTTCTTACTTTATATTATTCGATAAAATAAAAAAATATCTCGCTAATTTTTCTTTCCAGCTAGTGATCGCCTGAAAAATTGTTGCCGCCGTCGCCGGCCGGACAAATGGGGCTAGTTGGGATAGTGGTAGTTATTGATATTATTATTATATTATTTACATTCATTATTTTAACATGAAATTAAATATATATAGGGTTGAAACTATTTGACAAGTAATATACTTGGAGTATTCGAAATAATATTTTTTTTCTTATGGTGTATTAGAAATTACCTCTTTTGTTTATTGTATACCTTGATATTTTTTTAATATTTTCCTTTAACATCACCATTCTTTATTTTCAAAGATCATAATTCGATGAAAGTATTATTAAAATAATACAATTGTACAACAATTTAACCCACCGAGAATTACAATCAATTTATAAAAAATTCTACACTGCCCCAACTTTGATGCATTTTAAGCCATTAGATCATTTCACTACATAAAAACTGAAATAATCTGACGATTAAAAATGCGTAGGTATAGTAAAGTAGGAATGTTGTAAAACTTTCCCAATTTATAAATAAAATATTAAATAATCAAACTTCTCTTAATATTAATAACTAAGTTGAATTGGTCGGTAGAAGTTCATTGCAAAAATATTCAGGTTCATTTACTACCTCTGTACAAATGAGGACAAAGGCCTCCAGTATATACATTCCAATTTAAAAGGAAAAAAGAAAAGGAAAAAAACAGTGAAGTTATTATACACTTTTTGACTCGTTCCTCTCTGATCTGACCCCTTTAATATCAGAACTTTTAATAGCAAAATGATCTCTAACCGTACATTAAATTCACGAGAAAGGTACAAATGCGGCCACATTAAAAGGGTTGTCCTCAAGTTTCTACAGCATGCTTGTAATGTGCATTGTAATTGAACATTACTATGAACAATTGACCTTCTATCAACAACATTAATAATAATTATTCATCTTGCAGTGACATAGTAGAGTAAAATGAATTCTTTTGATTAAATGTCTCAAAGTTACGTTATTTATTCAGGTCAATCGTATAAAAGTCGTAACAATTCAATTTACATTATATTACGTCAAAGTTAAAAAGTTTTTCCCAAAAGTGCTATGCATGCTACTATTATGATAATCATGAGAGTTTACTTGATGCAAAATAATATTAGTAATTAGTTAAGGCGAGTAAGGCAGAGGTAATTTTATGCTTTTAAGTCAAATTCATATATATAGTCACACAAAAAGACAATTATAGTACTAATTCATTTTTCGAATGGACCATATATATACATATAAATTTGTTAGTCCACCAAAAACATTGGATCAAGAAAAGTTACGATAAATACATTGGATCAATTTTAGTTTATATAATTAGTGGATGTACCCTATTTGATTATCAAATAAATTATTGGATCAATTTTAGTTTATATAATTAGTGGATGTACCCTATTTGATTATCAAATAAATTTTAAGTAATTTTGCATCCAAGGGTACTTCGAAAATAAATAAAATATTGAAACACTCGTTCAAAACTAAAATTGATCAATCTCATATGTATTGAGATCATAATCTCATATTTTTAGTTGCGATATTATCATTAGACTCGACCTCAAATACTGGTCATCCAAACATATCATACAATTTACATGATAATCAACATTGGAAAACCGAATTTGCAACTCTAAGACTAATCAAATGCAAGCTCCTGATTTTGCTATTTAAAAAAAGTATTTTTTTTTACCATGGATAGCATATCTTGCATAGTACAAGAACCCTAACTATGGTACTATGACTATTGTCATCAAAAACTTGATGTGAGGAATCTGGTCAAAGACTCATAGGAAAATGGATATACTTTGGTTGAAAACACACATGGTGATTAAGTAGTACTATACAAACTATTCTGCTTTTAGTGTTGTTATTGATAAGGACATGTTGGTACATAGGTGCACCCAACTGTACCATACTGTTTACAAAGTCTACAAAGTCAGATTTCTTACAACACCACCCACTGACTATAACTAAAACCCCTTTCAAACCCCAAATTGAAAAATTATTGCTTCAATTATAAACAAGGAAAAATGATTCCTTCTCTTTAATTCAAAAGCTCTTTCTTTTTTTTTTTTTTTCTATTTCACCTCACTTTTGTCTTTACCCTCTCACCCCCCTCTTTCTCTTTTTCTCTCTCTTTTCCCACTCTACCACAATCCAAATCTAGGGTTTCGTTTATTTTTTCCTTTTTTCTTTCTTTTTTTAAATGTTCTTATGTGTAGTTGAAGAGCGGTTGAATTTGAGCTGAAACTTTTGAGTGGTTAGGTAGATATGTATCCTTCACATTTTCAGAATAAGCTTTGATGTGTGCTCCATTTTGTCAAAATTCAATCTTTTTGAGTTATTTTGTCAGGTGAAGACTAGATACTTCTAATTTTCTTGTTTCTTTACTTCCTTTCCGTAATTGCGGAAAAACCCATGTTAAACCCTCTTAAAAAAATCCAACCTTTTTAGTTTTGGTGTTCTAATTATGTTTTCCTAGTCTTCATTTTTTTGTATTACCATTCCAATTTATTTCTTAGGGTTTGTTTCAAAATTGCGGATTTAGGGTTTAAAATCTAAGTTTTTCTTTAAAAAATAGAATTTTTAGTTTGAATTTCACCTGGTAAATGCATGGATGGAAGAGAAGGGATGGCATATCCAGCTGGACCAGCTTCATTTTACCTCAGTAGAGGTGGCGGGCCTGGAAATTCAGGGTCCGGCCCTAATTTTCACGGCGGCTCCTCCGCTGCTCAGCCCAGTGGACTACACACACACCCTACCCCTGTTTTCAAGAACCTTTCAAATCCCAACATTTCAGCTCAGTCCAATTTAGGAGCTAGTAGTGGTGGTGGCAATTCTGTGAGCGGCCCATCATTCCAAGTTGAGAACCCATCTGGAAATTTCTCTCATGCCAGAAATACGGCGGTTGTGCCCTCCGGTGGGTCGCCGGGCAGCGAGCCCGTGAAGAAGAAGAGGGGCCGGCCCAGGAAATATGGCCCAGAAGGAGCTAACATGTCTTTGGGTTTGTCCCCTCTGTCCCCCTCCAAGAATTCATCCGGGGCGATGAGTTCCGGGGAAAAGAAACCAAAAGGGCGGCCGCGTGGGACCGGGTGGAAACAGAAGCTTGCTCCTCTTGGTAAATATTCTTGGTTCAATTTATTTATTGTTCATTGTTTTCAATTTATTGTGATTAGACAGAGATAAGGAGAACTTATAGTTTGTGCTTTATTTGTTTATATTTTTGGTAATTCGTTATCAAAACCGATTTTTTTTTTCACAACCGAAGCCTTTGAAACAGGTGTTAATGCTCAGATTGGTTTTGTGATGGTCTTTACTTTCAGTATATATAGTAATGCACTTACTTCATCAGTTATCTGGATTTTGAGGACTATTGGTGCTTTCGTACTTATGAACGTGTGTTGATATACTTATTTCTATATATTTTGTGTCCATGTTTAGATTCATGTTCTTAAAAGGTGTTTTCTTTGATTAGGTGAATGGATGAACAGCTCCGCTGGACTGGCCTTTACACCGCATGTCTTGCGTGTTGGCGTTGGAGAGGTTTGTTTGTTCGGCTGATTAAATTTATTTTGCTCCAGAGACTTACAATTTTTCACAGACGTGATATTGTATTTGAGATCATTTTGGTGTTAAAAAATTGATTTCGTTGAACCTTGTGCAGTGTGATTACATAGTTTTAGCTGTTCTACTGAAATGTGCACTTGATTAGTTTAGCTCGTTGAGTTTTGTCCATGTTGGATTTTTTTTGCGATTAATGGTGTTCTTGTGGCAGGACGTTGCAGCAAAAATACTGGCATTTGCGCAACAGAGGTCGAGAGCTTTATGTGTAATGTCAGCTAATGGATCAGTTTCTGCAATAACATTACGTCAACCTACGGCTTCTGGGGCCACTGTCACATACGAGGTTTAAAATCGTCCCATCCCTCATTTTCCAAAATCCTGTCATTTTTATTTTATTTTATTTTATTTATTTATTTATTTATTTATTTTTGTGATTTTTTTGATGATTGTTTCTATAATTGAGTGAAATATTCAACTTATTTGTCGGATGATAATTAGTTAAAATTACTACATCCTTTGAATTATTTAATGTAATAGCTCATTATGCGTCATACAATGTTAGATCGTGACCGTTGTGAGTTGTATAGAAAATTATGATAATTTTAAGCTACAATAGTGAAATTATTGTTTGGTGAAACATGAAAATCAAGGAAGCTAAATTAATAAGTACATTTGCAATTTCTCCGTTTTACTTTGAAGCTGCAAGTCTTGTGTTTATTTGTTCAATCAATTGATTTCTTTCCTTAACATTTTTTGCTTGGCTGCAATGCATGGCTTAGTCAGTTTGAAACCATCTTCTTGTTTAATATAGAAGAGCTCGTCACTTATGCTGCATGTTATTTCCTTTTAGGGCCGTTTCGAGATACTGTGCTTGTCGGGTTCTTACTTGGTTGCTGAAAGTGGCGGTCCTCACAATCGGACTGGTGGGATAAGCATTTCGGTTTGTAGTCCTGATGGGCATATTATTGGTGGTGCAATTGGTGGTAGGCTTATTGCAGCGAGTCCGGTGCAGGTATATTATATATTTGACTATTATTTTTCTTCCACAAGCAAAATTCATAAACTGATGACTTTGGGATGTTTGCAAATGCGCGCGCGCACTCACACAGGCACACACAAATAATAATAAAAAATAAAAAATCACCTTTTGGTTGGAAAAAATTGCAGTTTTTAGGGATGATTACCAAAAGTACCCTTTGAGGTTTGATTTAATTAACAAAAAAAGAAAAGAAGAATAATAAGAAGCTAATCTAAATTACAAATAATACCCTGAGGTTTGATTCAGTTATAAAATTAAGGGGCTAAATGTAATATTTATAAATGTGAAGGGGGATTTTTGAAATGATTTTTGCTTATGAAGGGGTAAACGTAAAGCAAGATAAAATCTCAGGGGTACTTTTTGTAATTTTGAAAGTTAGCTATATACTATATATTTCTTGTAATTAGGTCAAACCTCAAGGTACTTTTTGTAATTAACCCTGTTTGTAATGTATGCAAATGTGAACTTGGTTGCAAATAATGTTTTTTTTCATAATTCTTGTTTTAATTTATTCACCGAAAATCATTGATAATTTGTGTTTGCAGGTGGTTGCATGCAGTTTTGTATATGGCAATACTAAGCAGCCTACTAAGCCAAATGTCGACTCGGGAACGGGAGACGAAAAAATTCCGCTCGACCAATCTGTTGAGCAATCTCCGACCCCAAACACAGCACCTTCGGGTCGGATTTATACTCCTAGTTCCGGATCAAGTGTTTGGCCGCCGGTTCCAGGGCCCGATGCTAAAAATCCCCAGACGGATATCGACCTTATGCGCGGATGACAACAAAGTACAATAGACACATGGCGGTTTTTTGTATATATGTGTTGTTGTAAATGAGACGCATGTCAAGGGTTTGACTGAAAACGGGTTGTTCTAACTAAGTTCCCCTTCTAGGTGGTTCTTGAGAGTAACTGAAAAAATGGTAGAAAATTATTGATTGATGGGGGGAAGTAAAAATATGGTACTGGTTTATCTTTTTAATAGGTTGTGTTTGTATTGGTAAGGAACTAGTGAGTTTTTTCTTGGTGAATTGGTGGGATTGTTTCTATTGGTATTTGTTCATGTTGTAGCCTTAGACCTAATTAAAAGTTGAGAACATTTGGATAATGTATTGGGTGGTTATTATTATTATTATTATTGGGGCTAGAAATTCAGAAGTAGTTTATTGGGTGGCTCCAGAAAATATTTACTTGATTGTAAGCACTGATTTTTTTAATTTTGATTTTGATTTTTTTTAAATAATTCGGCACCCCCTATAATCATGGATGTATTTACAATTTTTTGTTTGGACAGGGTTTCAACGAGGGGAAAAAGTTTATTTTTTTCCTTAATTAAATAAATCACTTTTTTCATCTTTATTTGTAGAAAAATTTGTATTGTCACAAAAAAATATGGCTTGTAAACAAATTGTTAAATCATTGTGTGCACCCTCACTCAGCATGAATCACAGTTATATCAATATAATACATAGGAATTCTGAGAAAAATTACTAAACAAGAAAAAACTGGCATTTTGAGGGGTGATAAACATAAATCTAAAACCATTCCTAATTCACAAAGCTTAACAAGAAACGATAGTGTCATAGAGTGAGCATGGGAAACAAAAAATAAATACGATAAATTCCCACGATATGATCTAAATTATCTGAACACGATGTAAATAACAAGGTCTTATACGTTTAGCAACACAATTACTCATACAAACATCCTCACTGGGGATTTATTTATTTATTTATACTGTAGCTGCGCAACAAACGGGATAGGCTACCGTGCTTAAGCTTTCTCAAGGAGCTTCTTAATATCCTTCTGCAAAAGTTTAAACCGGAACAGAAATGAAAATATTCTTCAGTATTACAAGACTATGATTTATGTCGGTTTAAGCATAGTTGAGAACAATATGTAAATGATTTATTTGGAAATTCACCTCAATGCTTAGAGGAGATGTGGTGGGGGCATAGCGATCAACAACCCGACCCTCTTTATCAACAAGGAATTTCGAGAAGTTCCATTTTATATTGTCCCCAAAAATGCTGCTTTTTATTGACTTCATGTACTTGTATATCGGAGCACTATTCGGCCCATTTACCTCGACCTAATGTAGACAAAATCAAAATTTTACGAGGAAAAAGAACTAATAGTCTAGCTATAAAGGACTACAAAAAGAAGGGTTCACTAAAAAAAATTAGGAACTTTCAAAACTACAAAAATACACTTGGGATTTCATTGTCCTCCATTTACCACCCTTAAAAAAAAAAAATCAAAATCCCTCTCCAAATTAAAAAAAAAATTAATAATTGCAGTTAGCCCCTTAATTTTTAATTTTAGCACTGAATCAAACCTCAGGGGTATATTTTGTAATTAGGTCAAACCTCAAGGGTACATTTCATAATTTACTCTAAAAATAAATAAYAGTGACGTTTTAATTGTTCTGGATAAGTGGTTAGCTAGAAATATTATAAATAAGCTTCCCGATTAATTTTTACCTTGTCAAATATGGGATACTCAGCCTTAAAGCGAGTGCAGACAAATTCCTGGATTTCTTCGTTGGAGCCGGGCTCTTGAGAGCCAAACTGATTGCAAGGAAATGCCAATATCTCCAATCCTGGTTTTTTTAAAAAAAATGATGGTTAAACATGCTGTGGATAAGGAAAAACCATCCAGAGATGCGAATTAACTGAGTCGATAAATCTTAAAAGTATACAATTTGAATTTGGATATCATAAATTTGCTAATTAGCTCTGTCAAGCCTCACAATTAATGAGAGGACAAGTGGAGTAAACAAACAAACAAACAAATAAATAAATAAAAGGGATGTAACCCGAAAAATCAAACCTTGACCCTTGTATTTCTCATATAATTGGGTCAACTCAGTGTAATTTGAATTGGTCAAGCCACTGCAGCAAGAAATAAAACAAGACTGATAATTAGTTCAAGAAAAGGATATAGAAGAATAAATAAGTTTTATGAAATTCACGAGCAGGTTGGATTCCCAGCAAAAATGGCCCCAAATAAACACAAAGTGTGTGTTCACTTAATATATATACACGAGAGAGGGTCAAAATCGGTAAACAGGCTAACTGTACCACATCACAGAATGAAAAAACAGAGGAAATAAAACAATAATGTTAATGCATATTCAACCAAGCTCGATGATTAATAGAATTAAATAAAGCTCAAAATACCAAAAATGCTATCGTGTAAATACATCTTAATCCAAGTATAGAAGGTCATATCATTACACGCACTTGCACACACATTCAGGCAAAAGTGTTTTCTTAATCACCTTAGTATCAATAAAATCAAGTTTCACTTATCGTTCAAAAATTAACGAAACTGAGTAATCAGAGAAGCCAATGCATACCACTGTGACGCAACATTGACAATCAGCAAGACTTTGCCTTTGTAGGTACCCAGATTTACATCATTACCCTTAGCATCCTGCAACATACAACTTTTAGATGCAATAACATTTTCCACAATCAAAAAAAAAAAAAGAGGAAAAAGAAAACCCAGCAAAAATTGAAATAAATAGCATTTTGGGCATATGCCCTAATCCAAAGAAACACAAGTTTTATTCTGCTACCAAAAAGTGATATGAATTAAAAATAATAATCACCACTCACCAAATCAAGATCCAATATCAAATACACCAACACAATTTCGGAAACAAAAAAAAGGGAACTGATAAATTTCTTTATCAAGAAACAAACTACACCACCGTTAAACATCGAAAGCTTATGTCCAGAGTGAATTCTTGGCAAAATTTGTTTACAGAGAGTAGAAAAAGTTGATACCTTTACAGTGAATTCATGGATTGATTGGGGCGGGCTGGATTGGCTGGCCATCTTGTATTCTTTAATCTAGCTTTGATCGACTGAGAAAACAAGGAAGCTGGATAATTAGGCGGTGAACTGAAATCGGCTTTTGTTCAGAAGGTTTTTTTGTTAAATCAGAAAATGAATCGAAAAACAGGGCGTGGGATATATATATATATATATAAAGATAAGATTATTTATTTATTTATTTATTATTATTATGAAAGAAAGATAAGTCTCAAATACTGCAAAAAGCCAAAATGCAAACGTCGGTGTCGCTTTTAGAAGACTCGGCGGTGTGAAAAAGATAAAACATAAAATATCAATTAATTTTTATTTTTATTGTCCAAGCAAAAATTTAAATTAACTTATTCTTCCCCCAAAACATTTTCCAACTATTCTTTTCAAAACAAACATATAAGGAATAGAAGATGCTAGCAGCGTTTGGTGTTGCTTTTTATGCTAGGGGTTCTTTTTTAAGAAAATGCATTTTGAACAAATTTATATGTACGAATTTTTCACAAATAGGTGAAGTTGGGTAGAATTAACTTGGGTTGTTTATATTTTTTATTTTGCTATTTATTTTGATGTAGTAGTAGATGAACAACACGTGTATAATTATGACATCATCTTATACATGTATAAGTTTATCAAAAAGAGTGAAATCTCAATGTAAAATGTGAAACCTCGATAGCTAAACACGAGGATTTACCTACGATACAATTTGATTACTACATATATTCAGTAGTTGACAACAACAAAAGAAACTTTCTTTATAACAAGAAGATAAAAAATGGTATACAAATAAGTTAGCCAAGTATATTACTATAAACAAAAGACCAGCTTCTATCTACACTTCATTTAATCTGCTAACTCTCTCAAGCAGATTATTTACAGCTATCAAAAACGCATCCTCAAACTTATCAAACTCCGAGTTCAAATCACCATAAACCAATCCAGGCAACAATTCATAAACTATATACCTCCTCATATTCTCCCTTTCCCTTGATGGTATATTCATGAGCCTCTCAACAACATTAACTGTCCTGTTCCTCACCTCATCTTTATCAACAAAAACCGAATATTTTTCCCGATCCTCCGGGAAATGCCACGGATACTGATAATAAGCCGTAAACGGATCGAAAAGCACCGGTATACACCCCGACACGAGCGAATCGAAAACCGATTTCCTCGTCGGGCTGTCGCCCGGCGGCTGCAAACAGAACTCCGACTCCATAAAAAGCCCGATAATCGATTCGGGCCGATCGCATTCCCCGGACGTGCAGTTCAAGAACTTGCACTCGCCGTTTCCCGCCGAAACGCACTGCTCGATCAACACCGACCGGATGCTATCCGGCAAGTCGGGCCTAGCCGCACCAGCGAAGCTGACGAGGCTTCCCCTTTTTGACTTGATCGCTTTCAACTGCCACATCACGATATCATCGTCCGTCCGAGGATGGAAATACGTCGGGTGAGGTATCCCGATGTCATTAACATGCCAGGGTTGCCGTTCGATCAACAACTTAACGGGATTTTGCATCTCGTCGAGCTCTAACAACCTCGTACCCCACGAAGACCTCTCGTTTCTCCGAAAATCCCACGAGATTTTGCCCAGCACGAACACGTGATCCTTGCCTAAGTTCTTATACCACGGGCCTTGCGACTCGAGCCATCTTATTAAATCCAATGCTATCGAGTCCTTTAAGCCGTTCGAGACGTTCTTGAAATGCCATCTCAGGATATCGAGCCCGCCGTAATACGGGACGTAGAAAAGCTTCGCCTCATTCGGGTCGTAGACTCTGCATGGGTGTTTTGAAATTCGCGCGTGGAAAATGGGTTCTAACGAGTATTGGTGCGTGTCGTGCCAACCTCGGCCAAGGCTCTCAATCGGCTCTCCCATCGCGTCGTTGCTGAAGAATCGGCAGAAATTATTCACCCACGGAATCATTTCGCCGCACTGAGCTACCAAGTCCTTGTTGAACTTGGTTGGTAGTTCGTAGACGTAAATGCCTCTTCCTAAGCACGTCGCACGGTTTGAATTCGAAATCCAGGATCGGTGCGTTTGTAGTTGTTCCTCGATATCTGTGTAAGCATATTCCAATGATTCGTTGCCAACATTTTCGTTGATATTGTTTTTGGCTTGAATCGAGCTCTTGTTGTCAAAGGGAGTACTTTCTGCAAAAACTTATGCTTTTAGAGGAAGCGATTTGTTATAGCAGAAATGAAAAAGTTGTTGAAAAGTCGAAAGTATATAGATAGTATTTGCAAACATAAGCTAAAAGTTGAATAATGCGATATCAGAAGCAGAAGTTGACATTTGAAAACACTAAGTTTTTGCAAATATATGCCTATGAGTCAAGTAAGTAAGTACCTTCTTTTACATTATTACCACCATTGATTCTTGAAATGAAGCTATCATTTGCAGCTGGAACATCAATCTTGATATCAAAACCAGCAACTTCTTTTAATTCTTTACCGTTAATAACCGATGAAGAACTGTGATTGTCTAATGAAACCGGGATTTGGAAATCGGGTTGGGTCCCAGCAGACAGGCAATACAGATTGTTGAGCTTCCTAGACGAAACGCACACATGAACAACGTTGCCCGAAATGACAGTTGTAGAAGAGGACCATACATAGATAAGAACTAATAGAAACATTGCTACTGGCAATCTGAATAAAATCCTTTCAAGGAATGAAGAAAAGAAACCAAGTTCATTAGCTTGTAGCTTTTTGGACAGCTTTGGTTTTTTCCTAGACACTGAGACACCCATTTTTTGTTTCTTACAGTTGTTTTAACACACTTGATTGTGCTTTAATAGTAGGATTTACCAGAAATCTTGGTTTGAGACATGGATGCACGTTCTTGAAAAGAAGGATTTTTACTGTAGCCTTTAATATTAGTTTAATCAGATTTCAACTTATAATTCTGTCTGTTCAATGTATTAATAGTTTGCTGGCAAGTTTGAACAAAATAAACAAAGTCAAAATACACCTAACTACTGATGATAATCTTCAATGACTGAAATTATGGTACTTATTAACTTCCAATTAAGCACTAATTATTAATTTGCATGAGACACTGGAATTAACATAGCTTATAGTTTATTGGCATTACTCTTCACAACCCATCATTAGCCCGAATAATTAATGGATGCATAATTGCATATACAGAAATAATAATATAACTAAAGAAAAAATCTTATAACTTATAACAGTAGTACTGGATGAGGAAGCAAGGCGAAACTTCATTACAAATGCTACACCTGAACTTTTGCCTAATTACCAAAATAGTCTAATTATTTTTCAAAATTACTAGAACTGTCTAATTCTTGTTTCTTTCTTTCTTTCTTCTTCTTTTTTATTTTTATTTTTATTTTTGTCTTTTTTTTCTTTTTTACCCCTCCCACTGTCTAATTATCTCCGAGGTTTGGAGTAATTACAAGAAAACCCAAAAAAGTTTCAAAATTACAAATCCCATTGATTAGAACCTTAAGGGTAGTTTTGTAATCATTCCCAATTTAGCTGTAAAAAGAACAGAGTATGTATGCAGAAGAGGTATAAAGAATTGAGAAAATAATAATAATAAAAAAAAGATTATTATTACAATACTACGGTACTATTCATAAGTTCCACAAAACACATACATTCATGACCTGCCACAGAACATAATGCCAAGATACATAAAAAATACATTAGTAGCCAAGCAGCATACAACAAATTATTATTATTATCCAAAAAACACATTAAACTCAACACATAGCACCTACAGCATACTATCGGTCCTCGCCGCCAGCCGTCGGAAGAAGTTAACTGGCACCGACGGCAACCTATACCGAAACCTCGGGTGCCTCATCGTATAAATACCCGCCAGAGCCCCAATCACCTGGAATGGCGTCACGTACAACACAACCGCAGCCACAAGACAGAACGTCACGAAGATCGCCGTCGCCCGTGGGTCTCGCCAGCTCAGCAGTGAATGCACCCGCTCCCCCTGGGTCGCGATGTCGCCCACCACCGTCTGTATCCTCCCCGCCACGCTCCTCAGCCGGTCGTACCTCATCCTGACCAGCTCTGGGTTCCGGCTCGTCGGGAACGTGTCGAACTCCTCGTCGAGCTCGTCCGGGTGCACTGCCTCCGCCTGCGAGATCTTCGTGTTCATGTGGGGCGGGTACCTCGGTCGGTACCGGAAATTCCAAACGCCTATCAGAAACATGTATAGAAAAATCGTCGGCAGTATTAGCTCCGGGAACGAGACGAGCATGAGATAGAGCACGTGCACGAGCACGGTCGTGATCGGGTTTTTCCACATGCAGATATCGCCGAACCATTTCCCGACGGCGAATAAGCCTGTGAAAATCGACATGAGGCGGAAAAAGTTGGCCTTGCTCCTCCGCATGCTCCAGAGGTGCGAGTCCACATCGGACATGTACTCGACAATTTCCTTCCGGAGAGGGGGCTCGGCCCGGCCTAGCCGAGTGGCAACGATGTTGACCGCCTGATGCCTCAGCATGTCCAGCTGCATGACTGTGAAAGGCCGGACGTAGTGCATTTTCGGCAAAAGTGGGCGCGAGTAGATGTAAAGCATGTTCGCAAATGAGGTGCATGAGAATCGCAACGCGAGATGCAGCTCCCCCATTTTCTTGACCCCGGTCGGGTGGAGAACGAGCAACGGGTAGGAATGGGTGTAGACCCGGCCCGTCTCGAGCGTCGAGATCCGGATCCGGACTTTCCCGATCTTTACATCCTTGTTACCGTTCGGGCCCTTGTCACCCAGTTGGCTGTTGTCGAACACCCCGACCGTGAGGACCGTTGCCGGGTCGAAGACCTCCCAGGTGTACTGCTCGTTGTACTTTGGGAAAAGGTTGTCGACGATCGTGCGGGTCCGGACCCACTTGTGGCCATATTTGGCCACGCAGTACGTATCCGATGTGCCCTTCCCGTCGCGGGTTTTCATTGGGTGGAGCCCGACGGCGTTCAGCACGCCGAGCTCCAAAACACCAATCGGCGGTTTCCAGAGTTGCTTCGCCGTCGGGCGAAGATCGCTGCTGTAATGAGTCGACTCATCCAGAACATGGTAACCTCCGTCCAAACAGACCCTTAAATGAAGCTTGCTCGAGAATTTCTCCTTTTTCAACTGATCGACGTCCACAAGAACCGGTTTTTCCAAGTTAAACCAACGGGAATGGATGATACGATCGTCTGCCCGCTTCTCCACCATATTCAACGGTATAATAACCCTCCCGATAATCTCATCCTTCCCAGGGGCCACCCGATCCTCGACTGTGAGCACGAGATGGTCCTCGAAAGGCTCGGCGGCGACGAAAAACAAATCCTCGTTCCACAACGGGTTGAAGTTCCGGGCCTGGACGGGCTTCGTCCTCACGACCTGGTTCCCTATCTGGGCCTTCACGTAAGCGTCGGGAAACCGGGTCCTCTCCGTGGGCACCAAATCCTGAGCCTCAACGACATTCACACGGACGTACCACAAACGCGGGGCGTGATAAACTTTCGAACGGATAAGAGCCGACGAAGCTGCTGAGCTGTCGATAGGCGTGGCCGCATCGGAATGCCATGCGTCGGGAAAAGCCTCGTCCGCCTGAGTCCCGATCCAGACTGCGAGCATGAGCTCGCCTTTTATCTTCTCTCCCTTCTTATCGTCGAGACGGTACCACTCCGGAGCCAGAGGGCTATCGGGAGGGACCCGCATCGGGACCTCATTGAGATCAAACCTAATGAGACCGACAAAATCGTCTTTCAAAAGATCTTTGTCCTTGACGATGACTTCTAGAACAGACGCTTGCATCCTTTCCCTCGAGAACGCGAAGACGACATTCCACATCGGGTTCTGTTGTTTTTCGATATGTTTCGTAACCCCTTTGTAGTTTCCGATTCTAACCTCAACGTAAGGATCTAGGCTCCCGGTCACGTCCATAGCAGGTAGGTCACGAGCTTTAACGACCCTAACGAACAAAAAATGCATTTTCTCGACGAGATCGTAGGTCCCGACAGCTGCCCTGTCGGTCCGGACAACACGTCCCCCGACAATGCGGCCTCCGCCGAGAAACGGGCTCGTCTCTTTCAACGTGTAATCAACCGGTTGGGCCGATGAGGCCGAGTGCATGTGGACGAGCTTCGGAGGTATATGTTCCGGAGCCTTCATCTCGTCGGCCATATATTTAGTTGAATGATGATTATGATTATGATGATGATGTGGTGGCACGACAGGTGGCGAGTGATGAGCGTGATGATTACTGTTATTTTGTTGGTTGTGTTCGTGCGAGGTGTCGCGTTTCGGGAGAGTGTGAAACGTGTGCGTTTTTTGCTCGTTTTTCAGGTTACGGGCCGGCTCTCGAGTTTCCTCAATGGGGATGGACGATTTTACGGACGGATCGTCGGTGACGTAAACCTTGAGGCCGAGCTCGCCGCGAACGCGTGAGAAAATGCCGCGTTTCTCGAGAGGGTAGTGAAGTACGACCGAGTCAGCATAGGGTACAAATGAGGTGCCGTTGATGCTGACTTTTCCGAGGAAGGCTCGGGACTGAGCGGACCGGATGTTGTTGTAGATGTGAGCGTCGAGGGTGAGGTTGTGGAGGACGGAGGGATCGGATATGTTGAAGTAAAAGCTCTCGTTCCAGACGGGATTGAGGTCTTTGTCCTTAACTGTTGACCGGAAACGTTGACCGTCGAAGTGGAGCTCCACATAGGCGCTGGACGAGCCTTGGCCGTCTTTAGGTAAGAGGTTGTGGGCGCTGATGATGTCGACACCGAGCTTTAGGTTTCCGATCGTCATTGCGGGTTTTCAAGATAATTTGCTGAAAATGAAAATAAAGAAATAAATTGAGATTTAAGACTTTGAGTGACAATGTAAACTCAAGGAAGGTGCTAGATGTTTCTCAAATGGAGTTTGGGAGTGATGAAATTTTTTTTTGTTTAGAGCAACATAATAAACAGATCTGTAATAAAAAGAGATGTTTGAGAGTAGCTTTAACAGAATCATGCAGGCCCACGAGATAAAAGTGGTGTTAGTACTAATAATTAAAACATAGACTGCTACAAAAGACAAGAAATGAAATCACTTTCACTGAAAAGCTAACTTACAAGAGATAAGGCAAGAGATTGGCAAATTATGCCTATTGTATCTCCTCTTCAAATTTYGAAAATTGAAAAATAAAATAAAAWAATGGTTTGGGGCTATGAATAGAACTCACTGTAAATGATTTGCCCTAACAAATATGTCAATGGAAAGGCTACAACTTTAAAGTGGAAAAAAAATGTAAAAATAGAAAATATTGGTCAATAGTTTGGCAAACCATGTGGTGGCGTACCTGGCGGCGAGATCTATGAACATAAACAAGAATAATTGGAGCTGAGAAAATAAATAAATAAATAAATAAATAAATAAAAAGAACGTACTAATTGGTGACCTCTTAAGTTATAATTTTCCTTGAGTAACGCTAATGACACATGAACTTTAGTCACATCTTTTGACAAAGTGAATATACTCTCCACAAAGCACTAAATGGGTCAAGCATTTTGTCCACAGATAGAAAGAAAATGTATGCAAAATGCAAACATAATCACAAAAAGAAAAGCCTTTACACTTTAAACTGAGTTTTAAAAGACAACAACTCTGAAATGATTATAATTTTGACATAGAAAAACAACTTTTAGTAACATCATCAAGAGAATAATTTAAAAGTATTTTTTCTAAAAAATAAAATAAAATATACCTTGTGGTCCAGAACAGAAATCAAGCACAAATGTGGGTTTGTGCCTGTTTCAGTATGGCAAAATCAAGAAAATGAAAAATTCATATCCTTTCAAGTGTTTTTATTAAGAATTTAGCAAATGGGGTGCCTTAAATGAAATGAAATGGACATTAAATATTATTTAAAAGAAAATTAAATGCAGGAAAGATGCTGTTTTCTATTTTTGGAAACTCTTGAAAGCAAAGAGCAGGAGAAACGATAATACCTATTTTTGTGTTTTCAGCTGAAAGCTTCAAGAACCCTCCACCGCCATTGCAGAAAAGCTTGAAAGAAAGGACAAACAAATATTCACCGAAGCAAATAAATGACGCAGGCGATTGAACTAATAAGACTGTAGTACAACAATGCAAAGCATTAGTCGCGTGTACAACAATGCAAAGCACTAAAATTGGAATTATATTTGGGGAATTGGCTTTGGGCTTTCAGATTACACTGTCAACAGTGTTCTATTCTAGCTAAGGGAGACATTGGAATTCGGAACATAAAGTCCCACGTTTGTGCCATACGTTTTCACTTTCTTTGTATTTTGTAGTTAATAGCAATAAATATTGATGACATCACTGTGTTTAAAAATATACCCCTCCGGTTCGATTTAATTTCCACTTAATTAATAACTACGCTTTCATTAATTAATCACCTACGTTTCTTTTCTTATTCACCTCCATTTTTTTAATTAAGCTTATTTGAATTTCGATTAGGCTTCAGTCAATTGTTTACCTAATGTCTTAATGTATTTCAGAACTCTTGACAAAACTCAATAAATCCTTCTCATGCGTTTTTATATAATTTTCAATAAGCTCGTGTAAGTGATCCATGGTCATATTGCATGAATAAATACTTAAAGTTGATATAAATTATTGAAAACTACATGTTTGGTTGTGTTTTCATGGTACATTTTTTAGTGTTAGTAAATGAATTTCAAGAATGTATTTAAGTTTTTTTTTGTTGAAATTGAAATCAAATTGGGTTATATAGGTTTGAAATGAGAATATGTTTGACTAAATAATCTTTTTAACATGTAAAATAATTTTAAAGTTAATAGGGGCTGAATTTAGTTTTAATATTTCAATATAAATATATTATATTATATTTGTAAGATTGTGGATATTGTGTCATCAAATGGATGCACCTAAAATTATTAATATTTTAATTAAATAATAAGGTTGTAGCGGTGACTATCCATTTAATTGGATATCGATAAAACTTGGTATGAGTTCCACCACGAATTGGTGGAATCGAATCGATTCACCAATTTGGTAGATCGAATCGAGATCTCATTCAAATAACCAATCAAATGATATCACGTCATTTTGTGGTTTATAATGCTCCATGAGCTATCATAAAATATTTGAGATTAATGGTCTACCGTACAATCGTCCAAAACGATATTTTCAATTTTCAACTTTTTTTTTAAAGTTCTTTTTTAATGATATTTGATAATTTACTATATGAATTAAATTAGTAATGAATATTATAAATGTTCATGATTTTTAAATATGAGATATTTGTATATAAATTATTTTATTTACTTGTTTTTAATTTCTTAATAAAAATATATGTGTATATTACATGTTAACAGTGATCATAACAACACGAACGTTTGTTAAACATTTGTTTATTAGCATATTTTATCTTCTATACAAATGTTACGGTGTTTTGCACTCTTGGAAAGTAGAAAGGATTTTTATCTCAATCCCTCTTTTCGGGTCAACATGCCCTTACTTGGATGGACCAACATAATTCAAAATGAATAGAAAAATTAGAGCGCAATATGCAGCTGTAATTTTGTAGTCAATGGTCAACAGTAACATTAAAAGTAGAAAAAAACTGGGGACCTTTGATATTGGCGTCTCTTTAATAAATCTTGGGATAGGAACTGCACGCACTGGAGGGATGGGATTAGGGGTCATATTGCAATATTCAGTAAATACGGCCCTCATCTTCTGCAGACTCACAAGATTTTCACTGTCACGTGCAGGCCCACACGTCCATTGTCTCCCATTTCGAGGCTTCCCAATTCATTGTTCCTTTGTTTTACTCCAAACAAAAGTGCGAAATTTGTGTACCTACTTGCATATAAGCACTTTTTTTTTTCTTTCCTCTCGTAATATAAAATAATTTATATTTTTCATACGTATAATTTTATTAACTTTTTATTTGTCACTATTACTTTACGCAAAATCACCTACTATACATTATTGGTAGAGTCGATCCTAACAGCATCTCCAATAGAATAATGTTGAAAGTGAAAAAATTAATATATAATTTAAAAATAATTATATGACACATTAAATGCTTGTATTGTCAAGAGCAATGTCAAATTCTAAACATTACTCTTGACAATGTTTACAATTGATTTTAAATATATCATACAATCAAGTTATTTCTCTCTCTTTATTTTTTCTAAAAATAAAAATAATAAATTATCACATATATAATATTAACATTGATGCATTGATTAATAAAATGTCAATGTTATTTGCCATATAATTTTAATTAACACTATTGTATTAGAGAAGTTCTAAGGGTGGACGGTATGGGCGATACTCGGAGCACCACCAATTTTGGTCCCCCAAAATTATTATAGAACTATGTATACTTGTTATTTTTATTTTTATATTTAAGCAAATCAATTAGTTGGGCTAGAAAGAAGAAAACTAATTAAAATTTAAGTTTATACTCATCTTAACTTGAATTTTCGACTCATCTAAAATAATCAAGTCCTATTTAGATTTTCTGTCACAAAAAATATTCCAAAAAAAAATAAATCCAGAAGATGAATCGATATATCGAGTATTGATGAGTACTTTCTTTCCTAAACACTCGTTTTCTTCTACAAAATATTAAAATAGAATAGTTATTCAGGTGTTTTCCTAATGTTTATATTGCACCTAAAATTTTGTTAACTATACCGTTAACTGTAATATCAGCGGAAATAAGTTTTCCAATACTAAACTTGATAAAATTATACTTGTGTTCAACTATGTCCCAAGAAATATTAAATGTGTTGCATTGTATGCATTGGATATTGGAAAATTGGGTTTTGAAGACCTTATTGATGACTTTACTTCTCAAAATGCTAGAAGATCTAAAGTATTTCAATACCTATTTTGTTAGAGAAAAGGATTTTGAGAAAGTTATTTTTGTTAACTTTACCTCATTATTCTAAATATAGAAAGTTCATTGTCTTTGAAAACGAGTTTATATTCTTAATGTACGTCGACTTTCACAAATCCTTGTTCGCATGAGTGGGAAATCAATAACCAAAATTGAGCATTTGAGAAGTGGATTTGGAAGTTGAGAGGTAGTGAAATTTTGATTTGAAGGATGGAAAGTCTCGTATAAGAAGGAAACTCATTTATAGATGAATTAATTAAATGAAGTGAGATGCGCATTGGTTAAAAGTTGAGTGAGGATGAAAGTCCCCACACGCGCGCCATCACCACCCTAACTGCTCGCCCGTCTAGCTTGGTCGGGCACAGCCACGGTCCGTGTGCCCGTCCTAGTTGGGCTTGTGCCTTAAAGTCTTGGACCAGAAAGTGTTTAGCTTCTTATGTTTTAAGTCTTTTATGAAACCTTCCCCACTTTTCTTGTTAAGTAATATAAAGAGATAAACTCGAATTAGAAATCTTAATTTCTGCGATATTATTTCTTATTTAAGGGCTATCTCTCAACTATCTATACCACCCCATATGTAGTGTAAATTCACATACAAGAAACTATCAGCATACATACGTCTCATATTTTACCTGCCTGCCTCACGCATCATATAGTTTGCAGTTAGTGTTATTGCTCAGTTTTCTGGCCAGTTCTCGTTCCCTAGGGTGACCGAATTGACTGCTCATTTCGGTACTATTGTCATTATATTTTGGGAGATTTTATTGTCATAGATCCATGAGCACTACGTATGGGGCAATAAGAATCTTAAGAAAAGAGCTCGCTCGCCTCGACACTTTCCATTTCATTTATCTATTTATTTTCTAATTTAATTATAATAGATCTCTGTTAGTTCGAATCATTCCCAACTTTTATTCCAGTTTTTTTGTTGTATCTCCAACAAGTTTAAGATTCGTATTTATAATTTGAACTAATGTATAGTACTTCTACTTTGATTAACTTGACTCTGCCTGCTTCGACCAATGTATTCCCGCTCAGACAAGTTCAACAGTGCCTGCACAGATGAACTCGTCTAGATCTGGCACAATTTTTCCTACACCATTCACTAGTATGCCGAACTCTTCTGTACCCACTACCTTCTCATATGGGTCCGGTTTAAAGTTCGGATATAGATCGTTCACTGGTCTGCAAAATACCTATGCACCTAATACTTTCTCGTCCAGTATTGGTTCTTGTTAGAATAAGGTGACCAACAAGCCAACTTGTGGCTGTGGTCTGACCATTTTCTTGTAACACAATCGGTTTTTATTCGTAATAATATCTCTTATACTTATTGGCATTCTATATCTTTTATCCCTTGCTAGTTGCATAGGTATGGTCCTGATGAAGTTACTTTATTACGGTGGATTGGTCTAGCAGAACCGTGAGATAATTCAGCACGTAATGTAACTCGTCGAACTTGTTCCTAGTCAAAGGGTTACGCCAAAATGAGGATACAGGCCTTTCCCATAAAGACTAGTACTTAATGTATGTGGACCGCGTCTCATCGGTCACGGTGTCTGGACATCGACATACATAAGTAGGTGCTCATAAGATGAGTTCACTGAACTCCCTCACCTAGAAATCATTTTTCTCAATTCATAATCACAATTATGAACCTTAGATCCAATCATATTGATATCTAACTATGCTAAAATTAACAATTAATTTCTAGCTATCGTTTTCAATAATCAGAAAACACGTGGTGTGACCCTCAATGGTTCAGGTGTAAGCTAGCCGTGGGTTCACAAAACATTGTGATTCGAACAACATATTATTCTTATATGAACTCGTCCCTTAGAGTCCCTGATTAAATAAAAACTCATTTTACTTAATCACTGGTCAAACCAGAGCCCAACGAATTATGAGAGGCGC
>BMAC01000565.1:71232-97178 GCA_014905375.1 Phtheirospermum japonicum | reverse complement strand
ACGAGAATGTTATACTGGACGCGAAAATATAATTGTTATATTTTTCGGAGTTATCGTTTGTGAGAAATGTTTAATTCCAATGGGGTTGTTGATTTAAAATTGGATCGGCCCAATAAGCCCTTAAGTTAATGGGCCGGTTTAAAGGTTTTTGTTTTTTTTTTGGGCAGCTTTTGAGCCCATGGGCTTGTGTTTTAATAAAAAAAAAAAAACAATTAAAGAGAATAAGAAGAAGGCGGATCAGTGTACACGACACACACGAAATTTTTCGTTTCGTTTTTTTGGTTTAAACAGAAAACCTAAGTTTCAAACCCTAGCCACCAATCTCCCAGCCGTCCACCTCCAGCCGCCGCCGCTTGCCATCGGCCGCCGTCGCACCGAATCGTTCGGTCCTCGTATTTTCTCCGTCGTTCTCGAGCTCTCGACGTATCTAGTGCTCCGTTGCGAGAAGATTGGGGCATTCGGTGTGTGACACCTATTGTCGGAGACGAGCCACTAGCCGGACGCCACGCACCTCCGCACGCCGGCCGGACTCCTGCAGTTGCTGTCACTCCGGAGTCGCAGCTCCACGACAGCGCAACTGTCCGTCTGCTGTCAAGCCGGAACACCTGCCGGTTCTGAGCCGAGTCGCCTGCCGCCGTTTTTTTTGAAACCACGCAGGTTCGCTGCCAGCACGCTGCTTCTCCGCAGCCGAGAACCTCGCACCACCGCCGTCGCATCCTGCCGCTGCAGTTGCTGCCAGCGCGTTGGACCCGTCGTCTCCACAAGGCTGCTGCCAGCCGACGTTACCACAGCGATGACCGCCTGCCGACGTGCCGCACTGAACACCGCGCCGTTGCTGTCATCACGCCGCAACCTATCGTCTCCGCCGCGTTGCCGCCAAGCCGACGCCGCAGCCGAGGACCTCTTGCAGCAGCGTCGTTCCGAACGCCGCGCCCTCGCCGCCGTAGCCGAGGACCTCTTTGGTCACCACGCTGCTCCTTCGCCGCGCCGTGAGGTACAATGGCTACCCTTGTATAAGTATATATATAGATATATAAGTACGCTGTGCATGTTATATATATATATATATATATATATATATATATATATATATATATAACTTGTGTGTTGCATGCTGTATATGTGTATTATATATGTGTGTGTGCTGTGCTTGATATATATATATATATACATATATATTATGAGTATATAAGTAAGTTGAATACATGCGTACTGTATATATATATAGTTATTAGAAGATGCATGCAGTTATGTATTAGACATATATATATACTGTTAATTGATGTATATAATATATAATTATAAATGTGATTAATATATTTATATATATATATATATATATTAATATATTAATCATATTTATAATTATATATTATATACATCTATATATATATAATTGTTATGTATATGTTTAATATATTAAATAGAAACCGACCATGCTTATTCGATTTTACGAAAATCAAATTGTTTCATTTGCAAAGCATTTTAAAATATTGTTTGAATTAATTGAAATTAAAATGGGACGTCGTCAATTTGAATTCGATTCAAATTCCTTTTATTTAAAAATTTTTGTTTTTCGCTGCGCGACGGCACCATCAAATCCCAACAGTTCTATCCCCTTTGGTGCTATGATCTGAAAAGTTAGATGGAATCAATTTCAAGACTTACGAGTTAATTTTATATTTAGAAGTTAAAGTACTACTTTGAGGGCGAAGCTAATTATTCTTGGGTTTTTGATTTTTTTCATATTTTTATATTTTTATATTCTTCCATGATGATATTAAGTGTTCTTACAAAAGTAGCATTCACAATATCCATTTGAATACAAGGTGATATCAATTTGAGATTTCCTGGGGCACTATTGGTAACATATTTAATATCTTCACTGTGGCTACCTAAAAACTTCAATAGCTCAAGAAAGTTACATTGATTCACTGAATTCTTAGATTCATCATCACCGCGGAATGCAAGCCCTTGAAGTAAAAGGAACCGAATACAATCAATCGATGCATTAATCGTGTCCGATACTCTCTTGTACTTTGAGATGTTTGCTTATCAATAACATGTCAGAATATGTTGTTTCTTGTTCCTCAAAGCTTCAAACTGAGCCCAAGCCTGGTTATGAGCATTATTTGGACCCCTAACATGTTCCTTACTTCGACAGGGTACAAATATCTAAATTTGATATTGCCGATTGGAAAAGGACCCGAAATACCCTTTTTACGTATCAATATCGTCACTAGCATCAATATTGTCACCCAGATGGGTAGTTCAAATCAAATTGTTTGAATGTAGTCTTTCCCCCTTTTTCCAATTCTGAAACCCTTCACCAACAAAGCCATCTTACTTTGTCCTCAAACTGTAAGATTCTTGCACTTTGTCCGAAATACCCTGCCGATAAAATTTAAAGGGAATATTCCACCGAAAGTAAATTTTAGGGAATAACGTCAAAATATTTTATATATCAGGGGGCAAAATGAAAAAAAAAATACTAAATAGGAAAATGTGCAAAAAATAATTATATACATTGATGGGTAAAAAATAATTTTCCCTTTTGAATTATAACTGATAATTTTAAGCCCACCTTAAAAAATGACAACCATTATTAGGTTCACCCGGGTGTACCTAATACCGTACACTCAAATATGAATATTTAATATAATGAAAATGGCAATTTTTCAGTTGAGTGTTTCTCTTGTTATGTGTTCATCTATATTATGAGATTTTTTACATTTATTACATTGAGATCAATATTTAGATGGTTAAGATTTTTAATATTTATGAAAATGATGATTGATATTTATCATAATGGGCATGAACTCTTATCACAATGAAGATGAACATTGATCAGAACGAACATAAACATCTTTATAATACCGAATATTAATATTTTTATGCATGTTACATGTATGGACATGAACTTTTATTACAATAAAAATGATTATTTATCAGAGCACACATGAACATTTTTATAATTTTGAATATTGATATTTTTATGCATGCTACATGTATGGGCACGGATTTTTTATCACAATGAAAATAAACATCTTTATAACAACGAATATGAACATTTTTATGCATGTTACATTTTTATAAATATACATTTATTATAATAAATATAAAAATTTATTTTGATTGAAATATAAATTTATCACATTTAACATTGATAATTTGCCAAAATATGAAGGGTTTAGGTTCATACTTGTGTGACCTTAAAACAATTGGGCCTATATAGCCTGACCCATGACTCACGGTGCAAATTGATTCGACTCTAAATACATTAACTGAGCTTGAAGCTTCAAAAATAAGACCCGGAAGAATTATTGCCCGGCCCAACCCGCCCCATCGCCACCTGTACTCAAGACATAGTATTGGGGGACGAAACCCCCGGTCCCGTTCGGCCGGTCCGCCCCTCAATTACTATCATAGCAAGATGTAAGAAGCTGCAGCAGTCCATTATGTGAGAGAGAAAGATGGAGCTGAAATTGTATGTTGATCGGATGTCCCAGCCTTCACGCGCAATTCTCATCTTCTGCAAGTAGAATTTCACCTTTTCTTTTTATTCACGATGAATGATCCATTTTTCACCTTTTTTTATTTTCCTTTTTAATAGTCTTGATTCTTGTCTTGGTGAAGGGCAAATGGGATAGGATTTGAGGAGGTGAAAATTGAGCTTGCCAAGCAGCAGCACCGTTCCCCTGAATTTGCAGGTGAAATTGATTTTGAAAACCTGTTTTTTTTTCTTTCTCTCTCTCTCTTTTTTTTTTTTAAATTTTTTTTTTGAGAAAAACGGCAATAATAATTCGCGATCTTGTGTTATTTTCATAATTTCTCACTTTTTTAAATTCATTTTTAATTACAGAAATAAATCCCATGAAACAACTTCCAGCAATTGTGCATGGTGATTTCAAGCTTTTCGAGAGGTACCTTTTGGATCTGCATAGTTTAGTTACTTATTAGTTGAATCATCTTTGATATATTTACATTTTGGATATCGTCCAAATCATCGAATACGAAATATCCACACTTGCTTGATAAAGTCAACCGGTTATTTATTCATCATAAAAATGATTTTTTTTTTAATTACAATTGAACCTTTAATTGAACTATTGAACAGCTCAAGCTCACATGATGGCTTGTTTGCAGTTCTCTGTTATATGCTGTTTAATGCCGATTTTAGCACATATGTATGACAACCGACTATTTAATTTCACTTTAATTCCAATTAAATTGGTACATTGAAATAGTGTCAATGTATTCTGAAATTAGAAAACAATTGATGATCTGTTTGAATTGTCTCTGTCAGATACCAACTCTCTTATGTGTTTATATACTATGTTGATTAGTAGCGTCTCCGATTCACGAAATTTTGTTGTGTACGCAGTCACGCAATACTTATTTATCTGGCTTCTGCATTTCCTGAAGTTGCTGATCACTGGTATGTTGAGCTTCTTCACTTTTGCAATTTGTCTTCCTTGGCCTGTATAGATAATTGCAGTTTGTTATTGTTAATTTACGGAGTGGCTTTTGTAGTTTGTATGTCAACTTACAAAATTGAAGTGAGAATCTAGGATAATCAACTCCATTTATTGGTAATACATATAGATTTGGAAACCTTGATGCCTAGATGCACGACTGGATATAATTTCACTCAGAAAATTCTCTTTCTGCCAGGGACAAGTGGTAATATTATCTTTTAGGGAAGATTGATGATTTTTTGTGAGTGTGAATGGATATAAGATGATATTGTAATGATTAAAATTGACGTGATATGAAAATAGGAAAATAATTGGTGGTTAGAAATATGTGAGTGGGTGAATGGTGAATTTTGTAGGAAAATGTGTATATTTGATTGGTGAATGGTGAATTTCCCGCTATCTATTTAGGTATCCAGCTGATGTACGCAAAAGATCAAAGATTCACTCTGTTCTGGATTGGCACCACTCAAATTTGCGCCGTGGTTCAGGTGATTTATGTGTATATTTGTGGAATGTTTTCCTGGCCTTTTTTTTATTTTTGTGAAAGATAATAGCTTCGTAATTGTTCCTTTTTATCTAACTCCGTGTATCTTTTTTTTTTCAGTCGGATATATTTTCAACGACACTATTGCACTAGCATTTGGTGCCCCCTTGAACCCAAAAGCAGCAGCCGAAGGTGAAAAGCTTTTATCAGCATCTCTCTCAACTATCGAGACTTACTGGCTTGAGGGAGATAAACCGTTTTTGCTCGGAAACTCAGAGCCTTCCATTGCAGATGTTGCTTTAGTTTGTGAAATCATGCAACTTGAGGTAAAAAAACACAACAGCAGCAACAACAAAAAAAACATGCAATTATTGTTTGCCATACCTTGTTTCTTGGACTTCTAGAACAAAAAATGGTCAAAATATAGCTTAGCTTTATTGTTCACTTCGATTATAGCATTTGTTTAGGGCTATCAAAATTATGACATATTTTTACTACTAATATAGATGGTGGATGAGAATGATCGTGACCGCATTCTTGGTCCGCACAAAAGAGCATTGAAGTGGATAGAGGACACAAAGAATGCAACTGCACCTTATTTCGATGAAATTCACGCAATCTTGCCGCCGGTTAAAGAGAAGTTCAAGGAACTGAAGGCCAAATTGAGCAAGCAATCGGCGTAAAGCCATAGGGATGCAAGGGCAATTAGGGGAAGCTTGCTAGATTTTTTCAGTTATTGGCTGCAGTGTGCTTGCTGAGCTTGGATTTCTATGTTGTCTGTCTGTTATTGTGCTGTTTCAGTTTTTTGTATTCTGCAATAAAAGTTATTTTCATGCTATAATTAAGAGCGTGCCCTTGGTTTGGTTGTGTTTTCCTTTTTAAATTTTAGTGGAGTTTTCGAGGTTGTATACTTGTATTATTTTTGTATGAAAATGAAAATATATTTGGATAAAGTGTATTGTTTTAGGAAAAAATATTTTTTGTCCCCCACTATGCATGCGTATTATTGGACATTACCCCCTAAAGTATTTTTTGTTCCGCTTTTCTATGATGTTCATGAATTTTCGATGTTGCCCCTAAAGTTTATTTCTGGTAGAATATTCTTTCTAGATTTCGTCGGAGGAAAATTAGGGGGTAAAGTCGAAAAATCTTTTAGTTTTAAGGGCAAAGTGCAAAATTTTTATAGATTAGAGGGCAAATTGAAATAATATAATATACTTAAACTGACCATTAAAACACATTAGAGGGAGCCAGGAAATTGAAATTGAAATTGGGGGGCGAAAATCCAAAATTTAATAATTTTACATGAGTAATTTATAAATTTTAGTAATTGTATGAATAGAATTACATTAATTTTGAAAAGCTGAGGGGCGGCTGCCCCTTCAGCCCCAGCTTCGTCCCTGGCTGTGGGCACATATATTAAAATATTCAAATGTAAGAAGATCACGTGTAATGAATCTAATGATAGGAATGGTTTGCGGTTCATAAGTCTTGGTGTTTGTTTCTATTGAAAATTGGGTAGAACAAACATGGTTTCAGAATTTCGTACAGTGTGAACTCAAAAGATGCTTTTGAAGAGGAGAAAATTCAAACTGAACTAGGGACTTACTATCAGCAAAAATGCGTAAATATAATATATTTGAAAACAAATTGTATTTGTAGGTGTACGAGTTGTTTATATAGGTAAATTCGCACAATCAATCTGCGAATACGTGATTTTTAATTTTTTTTAAATGCTTAATTCAAATTCGCATACACATTATGCGAATTCTAATTTTAAAAACAAATAATTTAATTAAATTTGCATTATGAGAATGTGATAATAAAAAAATGTTAATTCAAATTCGCAACATGAACGTCCGAATTGTAATTAAAAAAAATTAAAAATTAAAAATTGCATTCTGGAAAAGCGAAATTCAATAAAAAAAATGAAAAATAGATTTTGCCTATGTAATGTGCGAATTAGTGGATTGAGGCTAATGGGTGGACTTTCTTTTGAAATAGTGTGGGCTCCAGACTCTTGAGACAATTAAAAATCAAGTTATTTGATATTGGATTCTAATTAAATCGTCATTAGGTTTTGATTCGTTAAGTATACAATAAGTTGGATTTAAACACGCGTTTCGTCTGATAAGATAGAATTTTGTTTCAATTCAATTGGTTAATCCAAACCAAACTGGTTGAAACTTAAATTAACTGACAAGTTTAAGAAAAAAAAAATTCCTTAATTTGATCCTTCTAACTTGAAGCTCGTTCCAACAATATAAACTTGTCATAAATTACCTAATTGCTTAACCTATCTGCCAAAGAATCATTTTAAATACAACAAGTCGGTGATGAAACATCGGGTCCGATTTGGGTCACGCCAAGTGCCGCTGTAGGTTGTGACCATTCGTACACGATGGCTAAGGAAATAGCACAGATATTCTCATGATTTCGGCGGCACAGGACTAGCGGCGGATGCCGCCAAAGCTAACGACGACTTTATTATTGTACGTAAGTTGTCGGATTCTATGGCAGCAAATGCGGCATTGAACGGAGGTGCATGTCCTTTTATTCAGAGTCACCGTTGGTTAACGGTGTTCTATGGCTGTGAGCGGTTCTATTCTGAATTTTGCTTTAGCCAGGCCGTCGCTTAAATTCGGAAAATCCGTCTAAAGTGCTTGGCGGTCGTCGAATTTCCAAGCGATATACACGAATGATTTTGACTGCATCAGCGAAGGTGGAGGGCTCGTGATCTGGTCAGAGCAAGCAGTTGCCACCGGCGAAGGTGATGTGGTCAGTCAAGCCATGTTCGTCGGCAGTACAGTTCCACCATTGCTCCTTCAATAAGGGTTGATGCCTGGCGTCGAAGTCTGTGGAAAGTCGAACAAGGTGAGCATTGGCTGTCGCTGTCTTGTAGTAACGACGAGGAACGATCGGTTGAAACGGCCACGGTAGCGGAAATTTTGGCTGGTAGCGTCTTTCATGTGGAGAACAAATACAAAACCTAGGGTTTGTTTTTTGGTCAAATCAGACATCTGGGCTTTGTTAGGGCCTAAAATCTATATGTTTTGGATTTAATAATGAAAGGGATGTCTTGGGCCTTGTTGGGTTATGCTTTCGCTCAACATCAATATTAACTCAAGCGGGCTTTAAGTTAAAAGCTTAAGTATTGAAAGGAAATCTTTGGCCTTAGTTTGGACTAAAGTTTAGTTTTGGGTTAGATAATAAATTGTGAGTCAAATTTTGAATAAGGTTTCAAATTTATTAAAGTGTGTTTTTGGCCTTGATTTATTTTGAGTTTAAAATTTCTATAGATTTTTATAAAATCTAATGTGAGTTAAATTTAGATCTAATTTATGAATTGGATCTTGAGATTTAATTGTTGGAACTTCTCATATCACTTTAATTTTTCAATGGTGGAAAATGTGGCCTTATTGTTCAAGAAAAGTGGATATTGAGATAACTAACATGAGATATATGATTTTATAAGAGTATTGAATTGCGAAATTCATGTAAAGCTTGAAACCCAAAGGAAGATTATGAGAAGTCATAAATATTTGACATATGTAATTATTTGGAAAATGGGTACTTTAGCATTGAGGCTATGATATAAAGCCCATAATAAAGTCCAATAAAATTGATGAAAATCAAATAGAGAAGTTAGTGAATGTGATAAAGTTCTAGCTTGCCAAACTCTGTGGGGATTGAATCTATCATTTCAGATATCACACTCATTATAAGATGCCACACTAGGGTAATAAGAGATTGTGAATCGTCTTGTAAACGCCTAAAGTGTGGGGGCTGACTTTAGACTATAAAAGAAATAGTCAAACATGTCAAAATGGAGATGAAATTGTCACGTGCAATGGAAATGTAAACCATAACAGTGCATAATGTACACGTCCAACAATTTTATATAATTGATTAAAGATCATAAAATTAGAAATTGTGAAAATCTTTGGTAGATGTTTTCTTTGCAAAAGAAAGTGCACAATGTAACGTGTGTAATGGTAAGTCAAGACAAATGACATAATACCATTAGAATATTTGATCTCAAAGAGAGGTTCTTTCGGTTGATTACGAGGAGTCAAAGAAAAGCCTAGTGGGCTCACCAACAAAAGTTATAAACCGAGATCAAATATTTAAATTGGTTAGAAGAATGAGCTTAAAGTCCACAACAAACGAACAGTCTTAGCGGACACCCAACCTTGAGAATTGGAGGATCCCAAAACCTTGGTTCAATGGGAAAACTAAGTTTTGACAGTTCAGTGACCACTTGGAAACACATCAGCTCATTCCTAAATCCAAGTGAAAAATCTGCCTAAGGGGCGAGGCTGAATTCTTAAAGAATTTTTAATGACTCCTATACCTATATGGTGGGGTAAGGCAGGATACTCATTATAAGAGATCATCTATATAAGTGAAGAAGTAATGACTGCTTCTAAATGAAAAAACACTTATGAATCTAAGATATGGTTCAGGGCCGAAAAGGACAAAAACGTGAGAAGAAGAATGTATTAAAATTGTTATTGTGTGAGTACTGTTGTCTTGGTTTACACAAATGGCTAGGTAGTTGGGAAAATTTCATTTTTGGTACATTATGTTGGCCACTTTCCAGAAAAGGTACGTGATGTTGGCCAGCATCAAACTACATACATTAAGTTGGCAAATTTATCAGATTTGGTACAAAAAAAGCCCAATCGGGCTTTGATGCTTACATGGCATGATTTAATCATTTCTTATTACTTTTAATTTAAAAACTGATTTAATTTAAAAATTAATTTAAAAACTAATTTCTTATCATTTTCAATTTAAAAATTAATTTAGAAATTAATTTAAAAATTAATATAAAAATTAATTTTTTATCATTTTTAATTTAAAGATTAATTTCTTATCATTTTTAATTTAAAGATTAATTTCTTATCATTTTAATATTAATTTAAAAATTAATTTCTTATCATTTTAAAATTAATTCAAAAGTTAGTTTAATTAAAAAATTAATTTCTTATCATTTTTAATTAAAAAAAATTTTCTTATCATTTTAAAATTAATTTAAAAATTATTTTCTTATCATTTATAATTAAAAAATTAATTTCTTATCATTTAAAAATTAATTTATATATTAGTTTATCATCATTTTAAAATTAATTTAAAAATAAATTTAATTTAAAAATTGTTTTCTTATCATTTTAAAATTATTTCAAAACTTAATTTAATCTAAAAATTAATTTAAAAATTAATTTCTTATCATTTTTAATTTAAAAATTAATTTCTTCTCATTTTAAAGTTAATTCAAAAGTTAATTTAATTTAAAAATTAATTTCTTATCATTTTTAATTTAAAAATTAATTTTAAAATGATAAGAAATTATTTTTTTAATTAATTCTTAAATTAAAAATGATAAAAAATTAATTTTATATTAAATTTTAAATTAATTTTAAAATGATAAGAAATTAATTTTTAATTGAAAATGATAAGAAATCAGTTTTTAAATTAATTTTTAAATTAAAAATGATAAGAAATGATTAAATCATGCCATGTAAGCATCAAAGCCCGATTGGGCTTTTTTTGTACCAAATTTGATAAATTTGCCAACTTAATGTATGTAGTTTGATGTTGGCCAATCACGTCCGATTGGGCTTTTTTTGTACCAAATTTGATAAATTTGCCAACTTAATGTATGTAGTTTGATGCTGACCAACATCACGTATCTTTTCTGGAAAGTGGCCAATATAATGTACCAAAAATGAGATTTTCCCCTGGTTAGTTCAAAACATCGCGTTACTAAATAGCCAGTAAATTCGATAGTATTTTATTAGGGAAGATTCAAAGCCAGAAGCTATCTATCCTGATGCAATAATGGTTCACCTAAACTTTCAAGTGAGTCTGCATACATGCATGCATTAATATTCATTCATGTGGGGGTTTGTTGGAAATTATTATTAAAAGTTTAATAAATATTTCTAAGTGAATAAGAACTTAATTTCCTAAAGGTGTGACTTTTGGCATAAAAGGGTTTATGCTAATAGTTGTGTTGTTCAATTGATGTGTCCATTCGTTTAAATCATTTGGATTGAATAGGTTTGTATGAATAGACGTGTCGTTTCAATTGAAACCTTTGGAAATATATAAATAAGACCTTGGATGATCATTAAGAACACACGATTAGAAGATGATTAGAACACAAATAGAAACTTCATTAAGTATAACAAATAGAGTTCCATAGAAGCATATTGTCTAAGTCCTTATTCCTTCTAAAGGTTTGAAAGTTTCGAATACAGTTTTGTTCGCCGAAGGTCCTAAGTATTGAAGTGCCGCTTAGTTAGGATTGTAAATTGTTTTATCTTAGAGGTGATTGTCGTTAACCTTGAGCACCGTAACTGGACAATATTCGTCTTTAGGAAAGAGTGTCCAACACTCGACTCAATTTGAGCCTTGCATTTTTAGTTGCACATTTCTAAAAAACCCATAAACACATTATATACCAATAAATACATTAGGTATAATACATCATCTCCCAATCAAAACCAAATAAGGTATAATACATCATCTCCCAAAGAAAGTCCACCCATCTGCCGCAATCCATTAAATTCGCACATTACATATGCGAAATTATTTTTTTTTAAATTGAATTTCGCATTTTCGGAATGTGATTTCTAATTTTGAATTATTTTTAAAAAATTAAAATTCGCACACTCATGTTGCAAATGAATTAAAAATTTTTTTGTTATAAAAATTAGAATTCGCATTCTCATAATGCGAATTTGAATTAAATTTTTTTTTTCAAAATTAGAATTTGCATAATGTGTATGCGAATTTGAATTAAGCAATTTTCTTTTTATCAAATATTAGAATCCGCATACTCAGTATGCGAATCCATTTAAAAAATAATAAAAATCATAGATTCACAGACTGATTGTGTGAATTCACCTATATAAACAACCAGTACCCAGTACACCTACAAACCCAATTTATTTTCTAATATATTATATTTAAGTATTTTTGGCCGTACTATCCGTAAACACTCTGAAGAATTATTTGTACATTTATATTTTAATAGTAATAATGTAGGACAAAATTTGAAGTGATTAATTTGTTGATTATATTTCCACACTACAGTTTTAGTACCTGGTACATGATTTAGGTTTCTCGCAACTCTTTAGCAAAGGAGAGCTGCGAAGACAACGCCATGTCCGGCAACCCATGGCGGAAGACGGAAGTCAATCTAAGGGAAAATTGCGCCCGGCGACAAGTGGAATAGCAAATGCATTGTATCCTAATGCCCAACATGGCTGAGTCCAATTCTGAAAATGTATTTTTATTTTCAATAAGTCTATACGGAGCAATTTGCTACGGAACAACATTGATAAAAATATAATTTTTCATAATTAATAAGTAATTTTAGGTAATTTCATTACTTTCCTAATTTATATTTACTTATTTGTCCTTTATTAACTATTATGGACAATGTTTTAAAAACCGGACCGGTGAACGAATCGTACTCCCCACCAGTTCACGGTTCAACCGGTCGGACCGGTTCAACCGCTGGTCCAACCGGTATTAATAAAAACATAATATTCTTAATGATATAGTATGAAATATTATGTAATGTATTAATATAAATATTAATTTGATACGTATTTGGAAAAAGTAATTAATTTATTATATAAACATGCTTAAATTATTTATAATCTATTAAACATACTAATGTAATTTTTTGTTATGTGATATATTAGTCATAGACCACTATCATAATTATTAGTCTAGATTATTAAGAGAGATAAAAATAGAAAAACGGAATTGAACGAAAATAATTTATTTTTTTTCATATCGCTTAATTGAGTTATATGGATCATTAATATAATTATGCCAATTTAGTTAAATCATACACATTATTTTGCACATAAAAAATGGTTTAACCGGTTCAATCAGATTTTTGCCGATTTTCAGTAGTTTAACCGGCTTTGACCGTTTCTTGATCGGTTTAACCGCTAAAACGATTTTATAGGTGTGATCGGATCAGATCAATGGCCGGTTTCATGTTTAACCGGTTGAACCGGCCGGTCCGGTGCGGTTTTTAAATCATTGGTTATGGATAGAGATTTAATAGATCTTTTTATTTATGGAAAACAAATTAAAGGAAATAATTCAAATATCTAAATATACTTCTTCAATAAATTCTTTATTAATTTAACTCACATTCCTATATATATTCTCCTAATTGAACTCTCATTTATTTTATTTATTTTTCTTTTAACCATATTTCTCCGAAGTAAATTGCTCCATGTATTCATTTCCTTTGTCGTTCTTTTTATTTTTTGTAAAAACAATTTATTAATATTGTTGAGGTTTTTTATCTTTATTTTTTAAAAGATATTCTTATTAATATTGTTGAGAAAATGAATAAACTTAACTTCTAAACTTATATTCATAAGTTCTCAACTTAATTAAATAACTTAATACATTAAGATTATTTAATATTTATTTTATTTCGAAATTGATAGGTAACTCTTACTAACAATATCATAACTACTATAAAATAGTAATTTAGTTTACTATCAAGTGTTAATATATATATATCAAATGAGAACCATATCATTATATATGAATCTAGGGCCAATTATGGGCTTAGATTTAATTAGATGGATGGATTAGATTTCTTGTGTATTTCCTTATTTGATCAAAAACATTAGGATATATATATATATATATATATATATATATATATATATATATATATATATAATTTTGATTTTATTGAAAATATATAAAATATCTATAATTTACTTCTCATTATTAATGTTCTATGTTAAGATATTTTTGTTCAAATAAATCAGAAAAAAGGTATCGTCCAAATTAGGACAGACAGCTTAAGCGACTCAGGTGCGCGAAAATTCAACTGGCTATAAAATATTTGTAAGTATTCTTAAGCGTAATATAATTATAGTTTTATAAATTTATTCGGATGGTCTTTGAGTTTAATTGATTCTTTTCACATTTAAAAAAACTATATGAATTTGACTTTGGTTATAATTTAACAAGTATTAAAATCTTGATGAATTAATATTCTATTAATATATTTTTGTTTATCAGTTTGTACGTATATATTTGTGAATTGATCGTCATTGTAAAAAAAAAGATAACAATATGGATGAACGGTGTAGTACACTTATTAGACAATAACTTTATAATAATTTATTATTAGAATTATATTAAATTCAATTTTACAAGAAAATTATTTTGCTATATGATAACTTTATAATATTTTAAGTATTAAAAATATAATTATAACAAGTTTTGAATTTATTTACGTATGTAAATATGAAATTATTAACGAGTTTAATCTAAATATTAAAATATAAATTATTTAACAAAAATTTTTTTTAGTTAATAAATAGTAACTAGCCATTTGTATAAGACACGAGTTGAGAATACGATATCTTTTGAATTTTTCTTTATTTTAGATTTATAAACTATATAATAGTTATATATATTTTTATATTTATTTTTTGATAAATCCCGTGTAACACGCATATATTAAACTAGTTATATAACATATTAATTGTTAGCCATATTTTTTATTTACTTTGGTTATATAAAAAAAATATAACATAAGTAAGTTAAAGATTTTTTTTAATACAATAATAAACTCTCCCACTTTAGAACATCTCCAATGGAACAATGTTGAAAGTGAAAAAATTAACACATGGCATAAAAATGATTATGTGGCACATTTAATGCTTGACACTTTCAAGAGCAATGTCAAATTCTCATTTGACACGTAAGTTCAATTAAAACTATAGCATTGGAGATGCTGCTAAAACGATCTATTTAAATTATTAATTACATATTTAATTCATGACAAAGTTTACCATACATATCATATGTTATTTTAAGAAAATTTATAATTAGATATGGATATAAAAGTTAGATTTTATTACTATATTTATTTTATATATTATAATAAGGTTAGAATTGTAATTGAATATTACTTACCTTATAAAAATATTGTTGCTCCGAAGTAAATTTCTCCATACAGCATCACTCTTTTATTCTTATTTAATTTAATTTATTATATTTAGTGTGAGTGGCACCAGCCAATTACAATGATATATGGTGGGTGATGAAGACATGGTTGTCAGTCAAATCAATGTTTATAAATTTAAAAAAATAGATAAAAATAACTGGAGATATTATGTGATTAGTTAGTATTCAAATTTGGATATTGCAAATATTCAACTCAAGTAGACAAAGAAATAGTTGAATCAAAATAATTTTGTTTAAAGTTCGATTTTTCTTTAAGAGGGCAATACGAATGTGGAGGGCTAGTAAAATGTATCACTGATACGACATCAAATATCTAAGTCAATATGTACGTCGAGTTAGGTTATAAGATGACCTCTTGTATGGGATTATCGAGCTCTTGTGGTCTAAAATGGTGTTTTATATTTATAAAGATCGGCAAGGAGAGTTGGATTTTTATGGTTATGGTATGGGCCCCGACGGGTAAGTATGAATGGAATGGGCCCTGGAGAACTAGGGTATGAGATAGTTATTGACCCATGTTTATTATGGTAACTTAACAAAAAAAGAGAGTTCTAACATCTATCGTATTTTAGCATATAGGAGAAATCCTAATTCTAAGTCGGTGGTTAATTATGGTATTGTGGTATGAATAGGAGACGGAAACCCTATATTGAGAACACGTCTCTTATCTTTATAGAGAGGATACAAGCCTCACTTCTACTTTAAGTTGATTTTATCCTAATTTTGAGCTCTCATTTTATTATCATAAAAGGGTATTGACTTTAGCATCAGAGAGCCTACGTCGCGGCTGTTCGGCTTGGATTTTGTTTTGTAGGTCGCTCAGGTAGACAGGAGCAGTTCGAAAATCAGCGATCTCATTCTTGGTGAGCCATACTTTTTGGTCGCATCAAGTGGCGTCGTCTGTGGGAAACACTAGTGACATCGAGTTATTGAGCGAAAGACGTGAGAAATTAACAAAGCAAACATGAAAAGAAGAAATATCACGCCACAAGCTCTGAACTTCAGCTCGAAGGCGATCAAAAATAAGGAAAAAGATTAGGAGCACAAGTTAAAGGAGATCAAACACCGCAGAGAAACACCAGGGCGCAACCGAACATGGAAACACCGCCACCCCAAAAAGAGAAGGCGTAAAGTACAAGAAAAGGGGATAAAAATAATTTCCATGAAATAATAAGGCAGAGGATGGTAAATATAGGGACTAAAGAATGGGATGAACTAACAGAAGGGAGAACTTGTCACGTCAATAAGATCCTGCTCCAAAGATTGCTCGACGTTGTGCCCATTGACAAGTTGGAGAAACTCATGATGTGGCAGGATGACATCGATGAGGAGACTACCAGAGATAGGGAAGAAGAGTATAGGTCGGAGCCACTTACTCCATCCCAAAGAAAAAATAGAGAGAAGAGCCATGGATGCCGCATGCCGCATGCCGAGTTGATCCGAGCTCCAAAGAGGAAGCGACTCCAAAAAAAGTACCTATCATCTGAGGAGGGAAGAAGAAGATGATGTTCAGTTATTAGGCGGGAGGACACAAAGGAGGTATTATCAAAATAACACAAGACGAGAGGTAGACGAGGAGGAAGAAGTATTGCTAATGTGCACGATGAGAGATATGCAGGAGGCAGTGCGAATACTCCAAAGACAGGTCACAAGAACAAATCGAAAGGATTCAAGAGGTCATCTGTCATTGCAGGGAAATTTGAGGGCAGCTTTACCCCGAGGATATAAGGGACTAGACTTTTATTATGAGGGATTGTCGGACCCCACCCAACATGTATAGAGTTTTGAGAACGAGGCAGTTTTGCAGCAGTACATGGATGCGGTGGCATGTAGAGCATTATTATCTACTTTAATTTGGATAGCACAGGATTGGTTTCATCAGCTAGCCCTTGGAAGAATTAGAGCTTTTAGGTTTTGAGATTGGCCTTCTTGAAACACTTTGCTAGCGCAAAGTTGCATACGAAAATGACACAGTCACTCTTCTCAATGGAGCTTTCAGGTTTTGAAATTGGCCTTCTTGAAACACTTTACTATCGCAAAGTTGCATACGAAAATGGCACAGTCACTCTTCTCAATGGTGCAACGACCTGGAGAGACCTTGAAAAATTATGTAGCCAGGTTCACCGGGACTACCCTGGAGGTGCCCACTGCTACATATGACATGAAGGCAGGAGCCTTAAACCATATGTTTAGGATGAGGGGCTTGCTGACCTCATTAGCTAAGTGACCTGCGCTTACTTTCGAGGAGGTTTTGGATAGATTCATAAAGTACATACATGTAGAAGAAGCAAAAGAGGAAGACAAGATACATTTCAAAAAGGGAGGTCGGGGATTCAGAAAGGCTGATAACCAAGAGGTTGGAAACTAGAAGGGAGTGGCGGGAAGAATGGTGTAAGGAGTGATGGGAGGAATTGGAAGGAGGATGTAGACTTTACACCCTTAGAGATGCCACGAGCTAGGGTGTTCACAATCATGGAGAGCCAGGTACCCAATGCCATCAGGTGGCCTGAGGACTATACAGAAACACCTACTAATCCAAAGTCTCAGTTCTTTTGCAGGTTCCACAACAATTATGGGCACTACACCGAAGCGATCAAAGACAAGCATTACCAAGACCTCCACCGGGAGGTCCCCCATTGGCACAGGCGGGGGACAACAAAGACAGAAAGGGCAAAGGAGGCCAGAATAAGGAGGGGCTTTTGGAAATAATAGGAGGAGGATAAACATGATATCAGGACGACTAACAGATGGGGACTCGAATAATGCGAGAAAATAACATGTGAAGGCAGCTCGCCCATGACCTTTTGAAGTCGCTGCCATTAATAAGTGACCTCTACCGGCGGGATTAATGGTTTGCTTTAATCTAGGAGAAAGCTGAGTTTTGCAGGTTGAACATAATGATGCGCTAGTGATCTGTGCAGAGGTGGAAAGATATAGGAAGAGTGTTTGTGAATAATGGGAGCTCGGTTAATATACTATATCAGGAGTGCTTGGATCAGATGAATCTTAAGGTAAAGATAAAGCCCGTACAAACATCAATATATGCTTTTAATGGGGCGTAGGTCATCACAGAAGAAGAGGTGGTACTTCTAGTTACTTGGAGAAGTGGCGACCTACGTGTGGAGAAGAAGATAAACTTCTTGATAATCTAGGCTAACTCGGCCTATAACATGATATTAGGATGACCTGCACTCAAAGAGTTTCAAGCGGCCACTTACACCTACCACATGAGCATGATATATCCGGCAGCGGCTGAGGTCGGCGAGGTGGTGTCGGACAAGCAGGTCACACGATCTTGCTACTATATGACTATAAGAAAGGGAATGAGAGAAGGAGAATGAGAATGGAGCAGAGAGATAAAAGAGGTCATACTTAGTGCTAAGAAGTAAAGGGAGGAGTAGGATTTAGTTCGACCTCATGAGGAGTTTATGGAGATCGAGCTGGAGGATGGCAAACAGGGGTATATAATAAGAATAGGCAGCCAATTATCAGACATCATAAAGATGGAGCTCATTGCTCTATCAAAAGAATTCCAAGATATATTCGCTTTTGGAGATGGTGGAATGACAGGTGTGGCTCCTGAGGTTGCACAACATCACCTAAATGCATAACCAGACGCAAGACCTGGGCAGCAAAAAAGGAGGCATTTTGGGGTAGAGTTAGACAAAGTAAAGGAGGAGGTACAAAAGCTGCTGAAAGCAGGACATATTCGGGAGGTCCAATTCCCGGAGTATCTGTCCAACGTAGTTATGGGGCCGAAGTTAGGGATTAAGTGGAGGATGTGTGTAGATTTTTGCTAGCCGAACAAAGCTTGTCCAAAGGATCATTTCCCGTTGCAGCGCATTGACCAATTGGTGGAATCAACTTCAGGATGCGAGCTGCTGAGCATGATGGATGCATCTCAGGGATACCATCAGATGCAACTGGCAAGGAAGATCAACCTAAGGTGAGCTTTGTCACCTCGACGTGTACGTATTGCCTTCCATGTCGTTTAGGTAGAAAACGATCTACTAAAGGTTGGTAGACAAGATGTTCAAAGACTTGACGAGGTCAATTATGGAGGTATGTGTGGATGATATGTTGGTAAAAATTAAAAAGGCGGAGTCTCACATGGAAGATTTGAAGAAGGCCTTTATCATATTGAGGCAGTATAGGATGAGGCTAAATTCTAAAAAAGTGTTCCTTTGGAGTTCGTTCGGGTAGTTTTCTGGTAAATGATGACGAAAAGAGGCATTAAGGTGAACACAGAGAAAGTGCGAGCTGTGATGGAGATGCCCTATCCACGATCGGTGAGAGATGTACAAGTGTTAACAAGTCGCATAGCAGGGCTCAGCCGATTCATATCCAGGTCAGCATCCCTTTTTCAAAACTCTAAGGAAGGGATCCAAGTTTGAATGGACAAAGAAAGCAGTAGAGGCCTTTGATAAACTCAAGAAGTATCTAGCTAGAATCCCACTATTGTCGAAGACCATACTAGAAGAGGATCTGGTCCTTTACATATCAGTTGGAGAGGTTGCAGTAAGCTCGGTATTGATCAGAGAGGAGGCTGATAGTAAAAAACATATCTAATACATTAACAGCAGCAAAATTACTCGAAATTGGATAAAGGGGGACTCTCATTGATCGACATGGTGAGAAAGCTGCGACCTTACTTTCTGGGTCATCGGGTCAAGGTGAGGACCAATTTGGCTCTTAAACAGGTACTAAGTAACCCAAACGTATTTAGGAGATTGGTGAAGTGGGCAATAGAGCTCAGCAAATATAATGTTGTATATGAGCTGAGGATGGCAATTAAGGCACATGTATTAGCTAATTTCTTGCAGGAGATGACACGTTCTGAAGAAGAAGGAGTTGGGCATAAGGCATGGTAATTACATGTAGATGGGTTGACCATGGCAAGCGGAGCGAGGCTAGGGGTTGTTTTAACTAGCCTACAAGGAGAAAACTTAGATTTTGCAGTGAAATTGGGGTTCAAGGCCTCAAATAATGAAGTTAAATATGAGACATTATTACAAGGGATTAAGATGGCATGCAACCTGGGAGTAGGGCGATTGAAGGCGTACACAAACGCTCAGCTGGTAGCTTGCTAGTATGATGGGTCTTTTGAAGCACGAGAGAAATGCATGCAAGAATATTTGGCAAAACTTAACCAATGGGTGGCGCAGTTTGAAGAATTCAAGTTAGAACATCTACTACTCGTTCGAACATCTACCGCGAGTAGAGAATACAATGGCGGATCAACTCGCAGATATGACAGGGGCCTTGGGGGATTGCAACACAAGGACTGTCACGTTGATGGAGCTATCTAAGAGCAGTTTGGAGCAGGGAAAAGAGGTAATGGAGATAGTGGAAAGGGAAGATTGACGAACATCAATCCGGGAGGTCCTTGATAAAGAAGCAGGGGGTAATACGCAACTATCCACCAAGGAGGCCAGGACGACAGCTTGATTTTATTTGGTGAACGAACATCTACATAAGAGGTTGCTCTTCGGGCCATACCTGAAGTGTTTGTCAAAGGAGGAAGGGTTAGGAGTATTGCGGAAGATACATAAACGGTACTATGGGGGCCATGCAAAGAGAAAGGAGTTGGTCAGGAATGAAGTGAATGGTTGGCGAGCTCGTGCTAACTTGCAAAAGATGTAGATGCACGCACCAATAATCCATGTGGCAGCAGACGATATGATGGTGATGAGCTCGCCTTACCCGTTGACACAATGGAGAATTAATATCATAGTGCCGTTGCCGAGGACACCTTTCAAGAAGCTATATTTGGTGGCCACGGTGGATTGCTTTACAAAATGGGTAGAAGCCGAGATTATGATCTCATTCTTGATGAGTCAAATTTTTTCACTGCACCAGTCACAACGAACGATCTTTTGAAGAAAATGTAATGTGGTGGTGTAGAGTGAAAACTTCTATGACCTTGAAAGATGGATATTCAAATTATAGGGTTGATGCTGAGAGTGTGGAGAAGAAATTTGTCTACCAAAGTGGTGTATCCTATGCATTCTTTTCATTTTGAAGTGTTGAGTTTCACTTGGGTGGTAAGACTTAGAGGTTCGGTTCAGGACCACTGAGTCATCGTCGGTTGATTGACATGAGAACTATAAGAAAATACAAAAAGTCAGAACATATGGCTATTGAAACTTGAGTTATGAGGGGAGACGACGAGTTTATTGTTCATTGGAGAAGCCTTGGAAGGGAGGTTCTGTTTGTGGTCGATGAATTCAGTGAAAGATGCACATTACCATTTACGAGGAATTTTATTTTCTCAATTGGGGGCAAAAGTGTAGTGATAAAGTGTCATTTCAAAATTCACCTCTCACCACAAGAAGTGATTGAAGCAAAGCATTATATTTTTCTAATTAATGCTAGAGTTTTGTTCTAGGTTGCTTTGGCGCCAAATTGGGGACTGAGACATTTTATATAAAGTATCACAAATATTTTTTATATTTATCTTTTAAATAAATCTAGTATAATACACGTATTGTTAATATTGTGTTAATATATATATATTTATAAAAGAGTTTTTTAAAGGTTTAGGTGTAGTTTCGTTAATTTAAATTATAATATTAATTTAATGGGATGTACTCAGACCTAAATGAGAATAAAATAAAGGTAAATAATTATTTGAAAATTATCTCTACTATTACACAGCAATTAATTCTAAATAGAGGAGTACATAAATAAGGGAATTATTATCACAACACTTATGTTTATTTTATGTTTATTTTAATGTAGTAGGTTAAGTAAAGTGCGAGATGGAAACAGTCTCAGCTATATTTTACACTCCTTCGATCCCTTTCGAATTTCATTTACAGATCTAAATTAAGTTACAAATTAATTTTTGTTTTAGAATTTTTGGCTAACTTCTTCCAAAGTTATCCCTACTTAATTAAATAAGTTTATAATAGTAAGATAAATTTGAAATTACGCGGAAAATATTGTTGGTAAACATGAAGAACTATGATTTATAAGTAATTTTATTGTTGGTAAAATGAGTGTCGATAAATATATAACACCAAAATCCAAAACTATAGATAAGTACATAGAACATCTCTATCCTTAATTGAAAAACTATTATTGTTGGTATATTATGATATCAAATAAATACTTTTTATTCTATCGATAATTATAAAATTTAATGATAAAACTATTTCTTTCGGTAAATCAAAAGTTTTTTTTTATAGTGTGACCAGATAATGAAGATAAGTTAATTAGATTATTAATTGATTAATGTTGTATTAATCAAATTTATATATTTTTTAATTATTAACTTAAAGTAATGTAAACCTAAAACGACAAGTAAAAAAGAAAGGAGCGAAATTCAATTCCTTTTTGACATAGGAGAGGAGAGGCGGTAGTTTTGGGGGTTTAATTATCTCTGATTATAAAAGAATAAAAACCGACTAGTTTGATCCATAACCCTTAATTGACAATCATGAACTGCGCTACATACCTGTGTGAAGAAATTGTGATTGAAATCCTCTCAAGATTACCTGCAAAACCACTTGCAGATTGTGGAAATCAATCAACCTCTAAAGCTAATGACATATAACCCAAAGACGGGGAGAACAAGGGACTTTTGTGGAGTATCATCGTCATCTGAATTATGTGGCTTTACTTATGATTACAAGGAAAGTCTTGTTTTGCTCGCGGATGATCATCGTGCGGTTGCGGACCACAAGGCCCAAGTCCAACCCCTACAGGATCATGATATTGTACCTGATTTGCCAATGTACTTAAATCTCGTACAGGATCAATATTGTTATTTTTATGTCTGGACAGGTGTCCATTGGTTAAGGCTTTATAATCAATGGAACTTGAGAAGTGGATGAAGAGCATGTAAGGAAATATTGTGTATTCGGCCTACTTGTTTGTATTAATTCTCTTGTTTCAGCTTCTGCCAAATTAAATTGCCAGGCTGAACTACACATATTGTTCTTCAGTGCGAGTAAGAACTAATAAAATTAAAAAAAAAATTCAATAAAAGTTCATCCAGTAATAAAATATGAAAATGTTCAATAAAAGTCATGCTTTCCTGTTCTAAAACTGTTTTAGCCTCGAATCTCAGAGTCAAACCAGGGTCCAATTAAACAAAGATATCTAATTTTCACAACATTAAAACATTGATATAACACAACACTACCACAATTTTTTTGAAAATTTCATAATGATAATAATGTCTTGGATTTTTAAATTTTTAAAATTCCAATCAACAGAATCTCTAAACAAGGAAATCTGCTTTCTAGTTTCTATTAGTATTGAACAAATCTTTGTACATTGCATATTTAAATATAGGGACAAGATTTTATATGATTATATTTCCATATTACAAATTTAGTCCCTAATACATGATTAATTAGTCTTAAATCTGTAGATTATCCAGCACTCTAGGTCTCTTGTACCTCTTCAGCAAAAGAGAGCTACAAACCACACTTACTGAAGACGCCGCCATTGCCGCCCCGGCAACCCAAGGCGGCAAACGGAAACCGGTCCATGGGAAAATGGCCCCGGCGGCAAGTGGGATAGCCAGGGCATTGTACCCTAATGCCCAAACATAGTTGAGCCGAATTCGGAAAAACGTTTTTCTCGACAGGTCAATGGCGGTTATGACATCCTCCAAGTTGTTCTTCATCAGTACGATGTCGGCTGCCTCGATGGCGATGTCCGTGCCGGCTCCGATCGCCATTCCGACGTCGGCTGCCACCAGTGCCGGCGAGTCGTTGATCCCGTCTCCCACCATAGCCACGATGTTTCCTGCAGCCTGAGTTGGGAATATGATAACTGTATTAGTGTTGGCCCGGCCCGGCCCAACTAGGTCGAATTATGAAAACCGGTCCGGGACGGCCATAAATCTTTTGGTCCGACATTTTGGAGGCAGAAGCCCAACCCAACTAGTGTGTTTTGAGTCGGGTCGGGCCGAATAGGCCCAGATTTTCAGGCCACTAAAGTTTAGGCCGGGCCGGGCTTTAAATTTGAACTATAACCAAAAAGACTACAATTGTAATTTAGGCTATATGAGGCAATCGATACAACCTGTAGTTCCTTCACTTTCTCTGCTTTTTGCTCGGGTTTAGCTTCTGCAACCACACTACTTATTCCGACCTCTTTAGCGATTGCATTTGCGGTCCCCTTGTTGTCGCCCGTCACTATTATGCTATCGACTTTCATAGACTTTAGAATGGAAATAACTTGTCGAGCGCCGGGCTTTAATGGATCAGACACCGATATAATTCCATGCAGCTCCCCATCAATTGACACGAGAATTCCGGTCTGAGCTAACTTTTCAGCTTCTGCTAGTATTTCTTCAGCATCAGATGGAATGATAACATGGTGGTTCAACAGTAAACTCTTATTTCCGACAAGAACTTGTTTGTTACGAACAATTGCTTTCACACCGTGTCCGGTTATGGATTCGAAGTCATGAGCCTCAGGCCAAACAGGATTCTGTTCGTTTGGTCTGCACGTTTTAGCGTACTCCACGATTGCCTTGGCTAGTGGATGCTCACTGTTTACCTGATTAATGAAATATCATTTGTCAACATAATATATTCATTGTAGGATCTGCAGTGATAAGATCGTATACATTACTCGGCCAAGATAATACGATAGGAGTGTCTCTCTTTTACTCATTTTCACTAAAGCCTAGAGGTATGCGAATCAAGTGCAAAGCACGTATGTGCTTTTTTACAAGCTCATGGTTTCGTATCTTTTTTTAAAAAGGGATTATTACAAAATGCACCCTTCATATTTGACCTAATTACAAAAAATCCAACTAACTTTCGAAATTGCAAAAAGTACCCTTGAAGTTTGATTCAGTGTTTAAATCAAGTTGCTAATTATAACATTTTTACAATTTTGAAGGGTTTTTTTGAAATATTTTTTGCTTTTGAAGGTGTAAATGTAAGATAAAATAAAACCTCAGGGGTGTGTTTGCAATTATGAAAGTTAGCTTCTTTTGCTCTCTCCCTTGTCTTTCCGAAAATATCGGGCTGTAAAACCGGACGATCGAATAGTTTCGATGAGATCCCGAGGGCCCGTCAAGTCCGGTTCGTACAAACCGACAACCTTTTGAGCTCTGGTTCAAGAAAGTTAATTCTTGAACACCTGGCAATGTTTCAAGAGAGTTTTAAAATCACTGCCATCGAATTTTCGGTTTGTTGTCCATCGACTTGGAGTTGTATTTCACATTTGTCATCGCCGTTGCTGATGAGTTTGCCCTCGAATCCGATGTCTTCGATTGCTTCCAGGATTTCGTTGTAGGTCAAGATTTTCGGATCGTAATGAACGTTCACTTGCTCGTTAGATAACGATACTTGTGATTTTTGTACACCATGCATGGATGATAAATAGTGTTCTAGAGTCATGGAACAAGAAATGCAGTTGAGGTCTTGTATACGAATTCGGCAAACTTGAGTGGTTTTCTCATAATTAGTTTCTTGTGTGATTAATTTGGCTTCAAACCCTGCATCTTCGATCGTCTCGCGGATTTTTTCCTCCTGCGTTTTTTTTTTTTTTTTGTTGGAAACATTTATCAAATTTTATGCTATGATATCCTGGTCCATGTTACTTGCTAATATGATAATGTTGCAAACTATTATTTTGACTAATATAGCATAGAAATTGGGCATTGTGGCAGCTTTTGGCGGGCTAGAAGTTGAGAATCACCTTTAATGTATTGATATGACTCTGATTTACTATATGGTAGAATCATTTACCGCCAATTAATTAGCAATAACTATGAATTTTAACATCAACTTTAACATAGAAGACCAAACTTTTATTGAAGTTGTACCCTTTAACTAACATTTATATATATACTTGGCTATCATTATGTCTGAATTTATTAGTGGACATGTCGCACACAATTAGCAAAAAGCTTTCTATTTGTTTTTAAGTTTATGAGCTGTACTATAAGACAAAAAAATTGTCGTCAATATATACTATAT
>BMAC01000565.1:55605-71207 GCA_014905375.1 Phtheirospermum japonicum | reverse complement strand
TTTTTTTTTTTTAAATATTCTTATTTATTTTTATAATTAGGTTAAACATCATGGGCATTTTTTTGCACAACCCCAAAAAGAATTTACCTCAGCAGCAGCAGCGAGTGAGCTAAACTCTTCAAGACTCGTTGTATCTTTCAAGAGCCTGCAATCGACCACCATCGGCTTCCCAACAGTTAGAGTCCCCGTCTTGTCGAAAACTATACAGTTCACCTGTCAAATATCGCCAAGTATAAAACTAGTTTTACGTACGCACTTCATTCACAATTTGCTAATCAAAACCAAATGCCATATAAGGTCCATAAATGCAGTAAACAAACCTTATGAGTGGTTTCCAACGCATGCCCGCCTTTAATCAGCACGCCTTGAGAAGCGCCAACGCCTGTCCCAACCATTACCGCCGTTGGAGTAAGCCAAGCCAAGCGCACAAGGACATGCTATCACCATAACCGATATTCCAAACTGAAGCGCGAGCTCAAAGCTATCCATAGACTTCGGAATCCAAGATTCCGGATATCCGTTCAATTTTCCCGCCGAAAACCACGCGAACCAAGTCGAAATCGAAATTACTATAACCTGCACCTCTCTATTTGTTAGCAGATAAAATAAAATAGAAGAATAAATCACTTATTAATAATACATACTAGAGGAACGAAGAATTTGGAAATAAGATCAGCGAATTTCTGAACCGGAGCTTTTGCCATTTGAGCTGACTCAACTAGTCTTACAATTTGAGCAATAGCACTTGAAACATTTATCAAATTTTATGCTATGATATCCTGGTCCATGTTACTGCTAATATGATAATGTTGCAAACTATTATTTTGACTAATATACATAGAATTGGGCATTGTGCAGCTTTTGGCGGGCTAGAAGTTGAGAATCACCTTTATGTATTATATGACTTGATTTACTATATGGTAGAATCATTTACCGCAATTAATTAGCAATAACTATGAATTTTAAACATCAACTTTAACATAGAAGACCAAACTTTTATTGAAGTTGTACCTTTAACTAACATTTATATATATACTTGGCTATCATTATGTCTGATTTATTAGTGGACATGTCCACACAATTAGCAAAAAGCTTTCTATTTGTTTTTAAGTTATGAGCTGTACTATAAGACAAAAAAATTGTCGTCATATATATATATATAAATAGTGTCCACTCAGCTTCCAAGTTTCATAATATATACTCCTATATACCAAGATATATATTCGTTGTTCGTACAATTATCCACGCGTTATGCAACATGTGTATATTTTTCAGAATATATGGCTTCTTCTATAGCCAATGAACATTTAACATGATTTATCTTCTATTTTTAACGATATTATATATGTAACGTGTATTATTTTAATATACATAACAGTCACACAGTTCATAGCTAGATAGGAATATAAGACAAAACACTAAATATAATAAAGTATACAATTTCTCTAATTACTTGATTGTAAATATGAATTGAAATAAACTAAAAGGAAAAGTCGTACATTTTTGTTTCCTATATGATCAGAACACAGATAATTGAAGAACGTATATGACAACTACAATATTAATTTCCAAAAACAAATGGTTAATTTCAACAAGGCAAGGCAAGTGAAAACCTATACTCCGAAAATAAAACACACAGACACATATTTATACCAATTGACTTACATTGACGAAAGCCGGAGAAAACACGACTTGTGCGCGGTGGTTCAAGACATCAACCACGGCCTCCTTGATCCCGGGGAGGCGCTGGACGGCCTTCTCGACAGAGGCAGAGCAGGCGGAGCACGTCATTCCGGTGACGGAGAATAAGGCCTTTGCTTCTTCTGATGCTTGCATGCACTTCTCTTCATCATCAACTAATTTAGGAGACGAGTTACCACTTTTGTTCCTCATGCATGCCAGTGACATCACCCAGCTTGCCGCCATTGTCAACTCTTTTAAACTCAACACTCTCTGTCTATATATAATTATAGCGCACCATGGAAGTGAAGGAGTTGGCTTATAAAGTGTGTTGAGATTCTTTTGGTTTCTGGTGGTTGCAGTTAAATAGCATTTCCAAATCCTTTTGCGGAGAATGTGCGCCAATTATGATTCTTAAATGAGCTTAAAAATAGAAAAAGAAAAAAAACAAAGGCCAGAACTTTTGGTGTATTTGTTTATTGTTTTCTAAAGTAATGCTTGTCGATTTATAGCTTCAATCACTACTAGAATCACTTTAAGAAAATCAATTTTTGTTTTTAAATAAAGCAGTAGTTGGGATAGAATAAATTTAAAAAATAAAAAGAAAAGTGCAGGTATTCATTATGGAATAAAGAGTATTAGCTTTACTATGGATTGGGGAAATTGATTTTCATGTGCAATAAGTTGAGAATCTACTTTTGCAAATATTTATAGTTTTACAAAATAATTGAAAACATTTCTATATAAATGTCTTTTTTTTTTAAATAATAGCTTCTTACAAAATTATCCACTCAATTAAACATACTTTTTGTCATAAATATAAATATATATTTCTAATAACACTTTCTCAAATAAGAATAAAATGATATTTAATGTAATGTAATTATACATAGAGTGAAATAAAGCAGTGAAACCCTATTCTAATGGAAAACTTATTTTTTTTATTCCATTATATTATCTACTTTTCAAAAAAAAATTATTATATTTTCTAATATCAAAACACCTATACACTACAAAAAGAAAATCATTATTTGCTGACGGGCGGATCAACATTTTTTGATTAGCGTACCCGTCAGCAATCGGTAGGTCCTCTTGTAAATAGAGGAGTGGTGTTACCGTCTCGCCAAGTCAATTACATGTAAGATTTTATATATTTTTAATATATATTCGATATGTAAATTAAGTTATAAATTATATTTTTAATTAATTATATTATAGTTATAAATGTAGATTATATTTATGAATAATGATATTATAAATACATAATATTATTATAAATATATAATTATAAATATATACATATACATATATAAATATATTATTATTTGTATATATTATTAATTATAAATACAATATTTATAAAAATACATATATATAAATAATGATATATAGTTATTATACATATATAATATTATTTATAAATATATAATAATTATACTATATTTATACATGTATATTATAATTAAATTAACTTAATAATTAATTAATTATGTATATTATATTATATTTATAAATGATTAATATAATAATATATTTTATTTTATAAATAACTAATTATATTATAAATATATAATATCTTTTTAAATTGTATTATAATTATAATATTATAAACTTATATTTTAATATTTATTTTATATCCCTTTAAATAATTATATACAATCTAGGTTCATTTGAACTCAATTCTATATATATATCCCTTTAAATAATTATATACAACCTAGGTTCGCATATAATGACGGGGTTTTCATTTGAACTCAATCCTATATATATATATATATATACATATCCCTTTAAATAATTTTTGCTGACGGCCTGTTTCCCGTCAGCATCTTTTTTTTCAATATTGCTTATAGGCCGTCAGCAAACCCTTCAGCATAGTGACCCATCATCAATCAATTAGTATATGATGACGGCTTGTTGCCCGTCAGCATATCCCAGTGTTTTTGTAGTGATTAAGTTGGTAAAATTATCAAAAAAATGTACAAAGTTATCTCGATCAGACTTTTTTGCTGATATATCGTAACTCAATACTTTCTTATCATTTTTATTTAATTTTAAAAATTAAATTGAAGAAAAATATGGACAAGAAATTTATTTTAATTTATTATATTGGCCAATTTTAGAAAAGGTACATGAAATTGGCTATCGTCAAACTACGTATGCTAAATTGAAAAATTGATCAAAAATAGTTTAATAAAGATTTGATCGAGACTTTTGCTGATGTGTCGTGATTCTATATTTTTTTAATCATTTTTTATAATTATAAATATTAAAGAATTATTTTGCCCTTCCTTTTCTTTTTGTTTTTCATTTTTTTCCTTTAATCTAAATAACAAGATTTTAATCAATTAAAATTAATGAAAATCTGAGATTAATATAAAAACATAATTAAATATTAAAAGAATTATAAAATAAATATAGAAATATATATTTAAAATAATTGATTTTTAATTAAAAAAATGACAAATACAATTAGAGATAAATATAAAAAATTAAAATAATTATAAAACTTTATATGAAAAATTCAGATTTTTTCACATATATATATATATATATATATTATTTATTTTTAATTTTATATTTATCACTGATTTTTCTAATTTTTATTTATTAAAATGAATTAATTTGATTCACGACAAAAAATGGAGGCAAGACAAGTTTTGTTTAATTTAATATTTAAAGTTAAAAATAAAAATAAAAAAAATGTAGAATCACGCCTCATCAGAAAAATACCTTGATCATGCTTTTTAGACCTTTCTTTCTTTCTTTTTTTTTTTTTTTTAATGAATCGACCAATTTAGCAAAATGTGATTTGACGATGGTCAATATCATGTACCTTTTTTGAAATGTGGACAATATAAAGGACTTAAATGAATTTCTTACGAGGTTTTGTCTTCAATTTAATGTTTAAAATTAAAGAAAAATGATAAGAAAGTACTGAATTACGTCTCGTCAGCAAAGAAGCCCGATCGAATTAATTTTGCACTATTTTTCAATAATTTTACCAACTTATTGTAGGTGTTTTGAAATTGGACAATATCATAATTTTTTTTTATTTTTATTTTTGTAATTGAACAATATAATAGATTAAAAAACTATTTTTCCCGTATTTTAATAATCACACTCTACAAGCAAAAACCAATATACTCAAAAAAAAATGTTGATAATATTAGGAATAGTTTAAAAGTATTGATAAAATTGTTGTTGGTAAAATAGCTGTAAATAAATATTTATCAAAAAAATATAAAATCACGGAGAATACTTGGAGTATTTCATACTGTTAAATTGCAAAGTTATTAGTGATTTGTCGGGGAAAATATATTTTTTAAACTACCATTGTTCTATAGGTAATTGTATAATTTAGTGTTAAAATCATTTATATCTCCGCAAATTATTTCAATCAACTGTAAGGGTTTTTTCTTATATAAGTGAGATAAGAACAACTTTGTAGTGTGGAATGAGGAATCTAGATATAATACTCCATGCTAAAAAAAAAAAAAAAAAAAAGCCTTTTCAAATAGAAATATATATTGAAACATTAATTAATATTAATATAACGAAATAAAAAAGCAAAAACCTCGATTGACTCTCTCTAAATAAAGTGAGAATAATTGTCCGAAAAGAATTGAAGTTATCCACGGCATGGCCATCAATTTGTGAGCTCGAAAATTGGAACGGAAAATTGTTACTATCTTTCTGGCCTTTTCTGTTAAGTTTAAAAGAAGCAAGGAAAAGCAAGTGCAGAAAAGAGTAAACATCCAAAACTGTTTCAATCTACTTAACAAGTTTTAAAAGTGTTTTTGGATCTACGCTCTACATACTTTTACATTATGGGCTCTGCATACCTTACATTATATACTTTGTAATTCACCAACTTGTAATTCTCTTCCACTGATGCTTCTAATTTTAGTATACATTTTGATCAAACATGTTGTCTAACGTGACGGACCTATACTATATATAATAATATTAACATATATTTTTGTTTAATTTTTAGAATCCGCACCTCTTTATTTTTGTTTAGTTTTGAGAATTTCATTCTTCTCGATCAATTGATAATTTACTATTTACCGACAGAAATATCTATTTGTCATAATTCTTCAACAAAACAAAAATTCTATAATGTTAAAATTATAAAAACACGTATTTAGAACGAGCAACCGTAAGAAGAAAATCCGAGTTGTCTATTGATTTAACTAGTGTCTACGATGTGTTCGAGTTCTACCAAAATTAAACATTTCAAGAATCACGATGATTGAGTTGAAAGAAAGAAAGAAACAAAAGTCAGATCGCACTCAAATGAAGGTGGTTTTACTTTTGGTGAAAAAAATAAAAAATGGTATTGCTATATGATGACACTATGTGCACATTATCGTACGTAAATTGATTACTTCAGTTTTTTACAAAAGTGAACCATATTGATAGATGTTGTGAGGTGGCCTGCCCCAAAGGATGGCAAAAGACCAACCAGATTATTCACTAGTTTGACATTCCCGTGTTATGCATATTTTTGAAAATAAGTTATTATTTTGGTAACTTATTTATACTATTTGAAAACCTAAAAATTAATTATATTAAGACTTATTTATAATCTTTTATAATATTTTTGTCATGTTTTTCGTTTTAAATATATTAATAATTATACATTATTAAATATTTATTTTCTATAATTATTTAATTTATAATTTTTAATGACTTGTATTATTATCCTATAATATTATTAAGTTGTTGTTTTTTTAATTTGTTAAATGATTATATAATTTTTCTAATTTCAAGTTTTGAGATTCATTTAGTATTGTATCGTAATATTTTATATTTTGTATAGATGAAAATACATAATTAATTTCGTGGCATGACACCTTCTTATTTATATAATTTTATAATTTTTTCCTTTTGATTTATGAATTAATTATTTAAAAGTTAATTTTATAATTTTTTTTCTTTTAATATATTAAGTAATTATTCATGATTAAATATTTATTTTTTATATTTATTTAAATTACTTTATAAGTTTCAATGGCTTATACTGTCAATCTATAATGTTTATAAGTTTTTCATTTTTCAGTTTAATTATATAAATTTGAATAATAGTTTATTATATATTTTATTTATGTTTTCAAGTTTTGAGATCTATTTAGTATCATATTATGATATTTTATATTTGTCTATTAAAGTTCACAATTAATTCCGTGACCCAAAATCTTTTTTAACACATTTTCTTTTAAATTTGGGAGTTTTTTTATATTAATTTATAAATTTTTTTAAGAATTATGAAGTAATTATTTTGAAGTTAATCACACTTTATTATATTTTTATTTAATTTAAAAGTATTTTTATATTTATTTTAATTATATTTTATTTTTAAATATATTAATTAATTATTCATGATTAAATACTTATTTTTTATATTTATTTAAATTATTTTATAATTTTTAATGACTTATATTATTATTCTATTCTATATTATTTTTTACGGTGTCTTAAATAATAAAGTCAACAAATGAATTAATGAAAAATTATGTAAGGTTAAAACAACTGAGTGTTGTATTTAGAATAAAAGTTATTTTGGTGAGATATTAACAAAAGCTTGACTTGGCCGAGTGGTTAGGAGAGCGCTCGTAATACCAAAATAGTGTGGATTCAACACGTAGTTGCCATTCTTTTTTATTTTATTGACACACACATGCTTTGACACATGAGCAGGGAACCCAAATTTGGATTCTCATTCTTAAGAATCCATGTTTTTGAAAATACAAATCTAAATCTACACCTATTGACTTATTTATTATTTTTTTTTTAAATCAACATTCATCTTTTCAATTAAAATTTTGAAACTGTACTTTTATTTTTATAATACATTTGATATATTATTTGCCTGAAATCTTCCCTATATATTAATACAAAATCCCCCTGTCATATGTGTCTGTTTTCCATGCTTTGGTCTCACCGATCCTAATATCTACCTAATTTAATATTTTTCTTTTATATATTTTTACCTAATTTAATATTTTTCTATTATTATATTTTTTCTAATTTAATACTTTCCTTTTATTATATGTTACCTAATTCAATATTTTCTTTATCATATTTTTTCTGATTTAATATCTTACATTTATTAAACTGATATAAAAAAGTCATATTTAATTAGAAAAAATCTATATAAGTTGATTTGATTTTTCTTTATAATAAAAGTTGAGATAACTTTATTTTTAGAATTTCAAATATTCTATTTAAAAAAGAATACGAGTTATATAAAATTATTATAGAAGGAAAATAAATATAAAATATATGAACTTAAATTTGGATATCTAATCCTAATATAATGCAATGAAAATAACATTAAAAATATATATGAAAAACTATCATGCCAATGCCAAGAGAGAGAGAGAGAGAAACAACAATAACAAATAATAATAATAATTTTTTACACCTAGAAAATTAAATAGTAAATATATATTCTAAATCTCCTTATATAATTTCAATATAATGCATTGATAAACAGATTATTTATTTACGTTAACAAATGAATGTCTTACGCATAAAAAAGGAAACATAAAATAATAATAATAAAATAATATTAAATATACTACAAGTTATATATACGATGTTTTTTAGTAGAATTATCAGTGCCTTATAAATTTTAATATTTTATATCACATATTTACATGCGGCACGTAGGTGTTGTATGTTTTACATTTTTACAAACTCAATTTCTACGGGTTCCTTTCAAATTTAGGGCATTTTGCTATATTATACAACTAATGTCGTGACTCCTGGGTAAAAAATTCAAATATTCTTTATTGTGAAAACCAGTCTTACTGTAATTAGAACAAATAATACTCCGATTTGTGTGTAAAAACTATTTATTCTGAAGAATAATCTTTGTGTAAATAGAAATACAATGTCACTGTTTGTGTGTACCATTTTCAATATTATTCATTTAGTATTTTTAATGGGTGTTACTCTTTATCAAATTACGCATTTGCGGATGTTAAACTATAGATAATAAATGAAAATTTTGATAAGTATTTAAAATTTGGAGTATAAAAAATAAGCTAAAATTAAGTAACATTATAAAACTCTTGTCTGGCTGGAACTCAAGGATCATCCACCAAAATCTAATATCAATATATCATAATATAAAAATCATCAAATCTCATATAAATACATCATTGTAAAAACAAATGCATCATAGTAAACAATGAACGCTACCAATGTATTATAGCACAAAAATTAATATATCATAGCACATGTAAGAAATTTACGAAAAAACACAATAATCTCGAATATAAATATCAATACATTATATCATAAAAACCAATAAAACATAATATCGGATCACATATTCTGATGGGTAATGACCTATCAACCTGGCTCGAAACAAGTCTTTTATCTATTAAAATTATAAACAAACAAGGATTTATTTATTTAGTATAAACATCAAAATCATCTTTCAAATTAGGACACCGCTAGCGCTATGCACTTTTATTATTCGCGTTGATACAATTGGAATGTCCTCATCTTCGAATGACTCAATAAATTTGTCACTAGACTAGAATATAGATTAAACGATTTTCTATTTTTTCAAAGATTCCATTTAGAAATGAGCATCCAAGATGTCCGGGTAAGTGTCTCATTTTGAAGTGACGCAATTACGAAATATTGCTAACATTGATATTTTATGGATATGGGAGTTTTGCAAATATTTGAGAAATAAATAAAATGAAAAACACTTTAAGAAGAGAGATATGACGTATCGTTTGTCTTTCTCACAAAATTGAAAACTAACCATCGAACAAAGAAGAATGGGGTGGGGGATGGACCGAAAACTCATCGTCCCAATTACGTGTCAACAAAACAAATGTTTTTGTGGCCACCAACAACTTTTTTCCCAATTAGTAATGTTTTTAAATTCGTATGAGATATTGAATCGGACAATTAACTATGATATTTGGTCATTAGTTCGACCACTTAAACCATTTACACGAAATATTTAAGATTCTATTATTCTAAAAACCTAAAAAAGAATCTGCAACTGGATATGCTCTCGGTGGATAAAATGTATGTACATTAATTAATTAATATTAATAAATATACAACTAGTATGAATGATTGGTAAGAGTAAGGGTTTTGTTTTTGGACTTTGATGCTAGTGCATGTCAACAACTTTAGGACCCTAATAATACCTATGTGATATCGAGAGGCTAAAACGCATAATACACCCAGCATACTTGGGGTGATGGCAATATAGTAATATTAAGTATGGAATGTGATATTTACCTTCTATTAAGATTTTAAATTTATGCAATTCAATTTTAATTATCATCGAAAATATGAATTTTCACCGGAATTTGTGACGTGACAAGTACTTCCATAATTTGAGAATTTTCTAACTTTTTCTATTTATACAATTCAATTTTCTAATTTTTAGTGAAAGTTTAATATTTATAAATATTTTTCATATATTTTTATGTTTACATATACTTTTTTAATAATTAAATAAATAATTGGTTTTAAAATTGTTCATTTGTTGACATATTTAAAATAATGTATTTTCATATTAAATTTTTACAATTTTGAAATTTATAAAAAAAAATTCTAGGTTTTTTAATTTCATATTATATATTTTTTTTTATATATTGCATTTTTAAAATAATTGCAGATTTTATAATATAATATATTATTTTTTTATTTTTTAAAATAATATTAGTACTATTTTGCAGTTAAAATTAGTTATTTTGACATAAATATTCAAAAATCCTCAAATAAAAGATCACATGAAAGTCACGTGATAAATTCTAGAAAAATCAAAATTTCAACGATAATTAAAATTAAATTACATAAACTTAAAAACTTATTAAAGGATAGAAGACTTTTACGATGCTTTCATGACACTATTTTCCACTTAGTAGGGTGCATTTACAACTATTAAATTAATTTTAAATTTTTTAAATTAAGAGATCTATAGTTATAAACGTAGGTGTGGAGACATAGTGCTCTTACAATCACCATAAAAGTACCATTTCATAATTACCGATACCATTACTATAACTTGAACCATTATGTCAAGAAAATGTTTGATTTGGATGGAAAAGAAAGTATTTAACATTTTAGCCTAGCACTTATATGTGATCATTACATTTGGAATCAACTAGGTGGAATGGGGCACCCACTTTTGTCATTTAAGTGTTTGAATATTTTTTTCGAAAAAACAAAGGAAAAAAGGTTTTTGCTGATTGGAGAGAGGCCTGGACCTATTTTTTGGCTTTTTTGAATGACACTTCCCCAGCGAAAAATAAAATAACTAGTTCTAGTTTGTATTGCAAGGGGAAATTTAGCTTTGGTGTATTATATTAACCATCTTACAAAACAAATACTTAATATTGATCGGAATTAAATTAGTATATTATATTGATAAATTCATTAAAGATAATTCTTAAAAAAAAAAAAAATTGATCGGATTTTTTAATTGATGTGACATGATTTAGATAAATAATAGAAAATATTTGAATTACGCTACATTAGCAGAAAAATTCGATTGAACTTTTTCTAGATATTTTTTGATGAAGTGGTCAATTTAGCAGACGTGATTTGATGCAGATTAATATCACTTATCTTTTTTGAAAAGTAATCAATATAATGAATGAGATTTTCCTAATATGTTAAATACGATCCATATTACGGATATTTTTGAATAAATTGAATTTAAAACACTTAGCAAAATATGTAAGGTTATGATTTGTGAAATAAGAAAAAAAAATGAAAGAAGTGAAATAATTCTATTGTTGCGGACTGGCCATGTAAATTATTAGACTTAGACAACATAGTGATAAATATTTGCTTTTATCAAAAAAATATATAAAGTGAACTCATAATATTAAATTGATAAAGATTTGTATCAGATTATATTGTTGGGTCATGACGCGTCATGCCATCTAATCAGATAAAATATTAATTTTAGTATTCAAAAGTATTGATTTCTCGTAAATTTTTGACCTATTATAATTATATATTAATTTTTATATTATGATGAATTTATGATTCTAGTAGTATGATGAATATTGAAAAATTTGTAAATAAATTATATGATTTTCATGGACCTTTGCAATCCATTAGGGTGTTTGGATAAATGATATCAAGACTTAATTTGAAGTATTGAAATTAATATAATTTTGTAAAAAAATTTCAAAGGTCGAAAATTCTGTTGATGATGGTGATGGTGATGTGTAACACTCAATTCAATCTATATTGAGTTCTATAACTCTCCACTAGCGTAGAAAAACTGATTGATAGCGTTTCAAAACAATTATTGGTGGCGCTTTTGGACCGCCACTAATTCAGGCGACACAAAATCAAAGCAACACGGGTGGCGGTTCAAACCGCCACTAAAATAAACGACGGGTGGCGCTTCTTAGCTATGAATCGCCACAAAAAATAGTGAATTTCGATTGAAGCGCCACCAAAAACAAAACCGGGTGGCGCTTCTTAGCTATGAAGCGCCACCAAAAATAGGATCGGATGGTGCTTCGGGAGCCACTAATAAAACTGAGCATTAACATCGGTTTCTTGAGAAACTGATGTCGTTGACACAAAGAACATTAACATCGATTTGACTATATCCATTTTAATTCCAAAATAATAATTAAAAATAGAAAGAAAAAAAACAAATGTCTATCCTATTTTACCTATCCTCATCACAACCTATAAATACCAAATAATTACAATAAAAATTAATATTTCAAATTGAAAATTAAAATTTACCAACACCATATGTTAACAAAAGCATTCGATATACTTAAAAAAAATTATTTTACGTTACAATTTTTTATCGAATCTCTCTTATAATTACAAATAGATATAATATTATATCCGAGCATTTTCTCGCTAAATCGTACATCGTCCCACGAATTGCTCTTTTGTTGGGCCCAAAAACATAGTTGAAATCCTAGAAAGAATCAAACTCAAGAACTAAACACAAATGCATTTTTTCCTCATGCATGTACCCATTAGAAAATTTTGATAAAATTGATTTTAAAGAAAGATAAGACACTCACACTGGTGATGATCGATGGTTCGAAACAACAAGCTCTATCGCAGAAAATACTGCAAACAAAAGAAAAATAAAATAAAATAATCAAATCCCAGTTCATAAAAATTTCAGCATAAACCAATTAATCAAAAAAAAAAAAAAAAGAAACTGTAATATCATACCAGCAATCGACGGTGTTAAAACACCATCTCCGATAACCATACAAGCCCCAATCAAAGCTAAAATAAGCAACATCTTTTGCAGCAATCTATGTTTTTCCAATGTTGATCTCAATTTCTTACCAAAACCTTATTATTACCAGATGTAATTCCATCTTTATTGTACTCATACAAATCCTCGTCATCTGTAATATGTGGTTTTCCTCGAAAGGTCAATGGCCGTTATAACATCCTCCAAATTGCTCTTCATCAGTACAATATCGGCCGCCTCAACGGCGATGTCGGTGTCCGCGCCGATTGCCAGCCCAACATTTGCAGCCACGAGGGCCGGCGAGTCGTTTATTCCACCCCCCACCATTGCCACGATGTTGCCTCCAGGCTATATACGAATACGTAGAAAATCAAAAACTAATTGGGATAAGATATTGCAAAATATAAGTTCATTTTTCAAAATTACAAATACACCTTCTTGAGGTTTGTATTTAATTTACCTCCAGTGAGGATTTAAAACACAAAAAAAAATAAAAAATGTCAAGTGGGTATTTGTAATTTTGAAGATAGTTGTGGTTTTTTTTATAAATAGGCTAAAGCTCGTGGGTAATTTTTGTAATTAACACTGAATACCACGAACGTACACGCATGTTATCTAGAAGTACATACATGCTCAAGTCAAAACAATTAAAAGCCAATGCCCATGTCAGTGTGTCATGTAAATTCTATGGATAATTACAAAAACTCCCCTGGAGTTTATGGTATTTGCATAAAAAACTCAACTAACTATAAAAACCACCCCCGAGGTATGATTCCACTTTCATTTTTCCCCAACCGTTCGTTGAGCTGACGAATTTGCTGACTTCAGCAAATATTACCATTACACCCCACAATTTTTCGAAATATTACAAATAACCCCAACTTTTCATCCATCTATTTGGTATATAAATGTGAAATGTAACCTCAATGGAGGTTTTCGTAACTTTCAAAGTCGGTTGGGTATTTTTTGTAATTTGGCCAAACCTCTCGAGAGTATTTTTGTATTTATCCCTAAATTGTAATACAAGCATGATATTATCAAACCTGCAATTCCTTAACTTTCTCTGCTTTATGCTCGGTTTTAGCTTCCGCAACGACAGTATCAATCCCGACCTCCTTTGCGATCGCATTTGCCGTTCCCCAATTGTCACCTGTCACTACAATACTTCTAACATTCATAGACTTGAGAAACGATACGACTTCACGGGCCCCGGGCTTCAACGGATCAGATATCGCGATTATCCCAACCAGCTCCCTATCTATAGACACAAGGATCCCAGTTTGAGCCAAGCCTTCGGCTTCCGCTAGTATTTCTTCAGCATCAAGTGAAATATTAACATTGTGATCCACCATTAAACTCTTATTCCCCACAAGGACCTCTTTGTTACGAACAACAGCCTTCACACCGTGACCGGTTATGGACACAAAGTCAACGGCAGCTTTGAGCCAAACTTGATTCTCTTCATCTTGGCTGAGTTTTTTGGCTTGCTCAACTATTGCCTTGGCTAATGGGTGTTCACTGTTTACCTTATAAACGAAACACGCCATACATCATTACAGGTTTTCTTGGAATTTACGCAATAAATTTAATTTTTTTTTTTTAATTTCCATTCCTAAACAAATGAAATAAAGTTATAATAAACTTGACGCATTATTAAAAAATAAAATAATATTCATCGGAAAATTACGACGCGCAAAATTGAGAATAATAATACCTCAGCAGCAGCAGCGAGTGAGCTAAACTCTTCAAGACTCGTTGTATCTTTCAAGAGCCTGCAATCGACCACCATCGGCTTCCCAACAGTTAGAGTCCCCGTCTTGTCGAAAACTATACAGTTCACCTGTCAAATATCGCCAAGTATAAAACTAGTTTTACGTACGCACTTCATTCACAATTTGCTAATCAAAACCAAATGCCATATAAGGTCCATAAATGCAGTAAACAAACCTTATGAGTGGTTTCCAACGCATGCCCGCCTTTAATCAGCACGCCTTGAGAAGCGCCAACGCCTGTCCCAACCATTACCGCCGTTGGAGTAGCCAAGCCAAGCGCACAAGGACATGCTATCACCATAACCGATATTCCAAACTGAAGCGCGAGCTCAAAGCTATCCATAGACTTCGGAATCCAAGATTCCGGATATCCGTTCAATTTTCCCGCCGAAAACCACGCRAACCAAGTCGAAATCGAAATTACTATAACCTGCACCTCTCTATTTGTTAGCAGATAAAATAAAATAGAAGAATAAATCACTTATTAATAATACATACTAGAGGAACGAAGAATTTGGAAATAAGATCAGCGAATTTCTRAACCGGAGCTTTTGCCATTTGAGCYGACTCAACTAGTCTTACAATTTGAGCAATAGCACTTTCCGATCCAACCTTAGTCGCCTTAATATGTAACACCCCGTTCGCATTCAACGTCCCTCCAATTACCAAATCGCCATTTCTTTTCGCCATCGCCTTCGATTCCCCGGTGATCATGCCCTCGTCAACGCGACTCTGGCCCCACGTAACAACTCCATCGCACGGCACTTTTGCTCCGGGGACGATCTTCATCACGTCGTTCTTTTGTATCAATCGTCCATCTATTTCTCGCTCATTCACCACGTTTCCATTTATATCCAACGTCAAAAGCGTGGCTTCTTGAGGAGACAAGTCGATCAGCTTCTCGATGGCTT
>BMAC01000565.1:33402-55580 GCA_014905375.1 Phtheirospermum japonicum | reverse complement strand
CATTTGCCGTTCCCCAATTGTCACCTGTCACTACAATACTTCTAACATTCATAGACTTGAGAAACGATACGACTTCACGGCCCCGGGCTTCAACGGATCAGATATCGGCGATTATCCCAACCAGCTCCCTATCTATATACATAAGGATCCCAGTTTGAGGCAAGCCTTCGGCTACCGCTAGTATTTCTTCAGCATTAATAAATATTAACATTGTGATCCACCATTAAAATCTTATTTCCCACAAGGAACTCTTTGTTACGAAAAATAGCCTTCACATTCACACCAAGACCGGTTATGGACTCAAAGTCAACGGCGGCTTTGAGCCAAACTTGATTCTCTTCATCTTGGCTGATGTTTTTGGCTTTCTCAACTATTCCCTTGGCTAATGGGTGTTCAATGTTTACCTAATAAACAAAACACGCCATACATCATTACAGGTTTTCTTAGAATTTACACAGTAAATTTAATTTTTTTTTTAAATTTCCATTCCTAAACAAATGAAATAAAGTTATAATAAACTTGACGCATTATTAAAAAATAAATAATATTCATCGGAAAATTACGACGCGCAAAATTGAGAATAATAATACCTCAGCAGCAGCAACTAGTTCAAAAAATTCTTCGAGCACCATGTTTTTCAAGAGCTTCGTGACGACCACGGGCTTTCCGACCGTGAGTGGTTCCAGTCTTATCAAAAACTATACAATTCACCTGCCATAACAAGTACAAACTAATTAAATTTAAAAAAAAAAAAAAATTATTTGCCCTCAGTTTCCCAAGTGAATAAACCTATTATACCTTGTGAGTGCTTTCTAATGCCTGGCCACCTTTAATTAGGATGCCCTGAGAAGCGCCAACACCAGTGCCCACCATAACAGCTGTCGGTGTAGCTAGACCAAGAGCGCACGGGCACGCTATGACCATTACGGATATGCCAAACTGAAGCGCGAGCTGAAAGCTATCCATGGACGATGGGATCCATGATTTAGGATATCTGTTTAATGTTCCCGCTAAAAACCACATAAACCAAGTGGAAAACGAAAGAAATATAACCTGCAAAAAATCGCAAATCAGAGTCCGAATTTTAACTAAGGCCAAAAGACCATTCTTGAACTTGAATAAATCAAACAACTAAAATGCAATTTTAATCCTGTAAATCTTGAAGGGGTAATTTCAGTTCTTGACAATGATGCCTTAGAAATACGATCGGCAAGTTTTTGAACCAGGGCTTTCGCCGTTTGAGCCGACTCGACGAGCCGAACAATTTGAGCAAGAGCGCTCTCCGATCCAACCTTGGTCGTCTTAACATGCATCACCCCGTTCGTATTCAACGTCCCTCCAATTACCATATCGCCCTTTCTTTTTGCCACCGGCCTAGATTCCCCTGTAATCATGCTTTCGTTCACATAACTCTGGCCCCACACAACAAACCCATCTCAAGACACTTTCGCGCCAGGTATAACCTTCAAAACGTCATTCTTTTGTACAAGCCGGCTATCTATTTCGTCCTCTCCCAACACGTTTCCGTCAATATCTAGCTTCAAAAGGCTCGCTAGTTCCGGAGCCAAGTCCATGAGCTTCTCGATGGCTTCCGATGTTTTCCCTTTTGCCAGAACCTCCAAATATTTCCCTAACAATATAAATGAGATGAGCATCGAGAGTCTCGAAAAAATCAGTCGACTCGAAAGTAGATGACGTGGCAGCTCTCGACACCGACTAGACCGAGTGAAAATACGCGGCATTCGTCCCGAGCGCGATCAATACGTCCATGTTCGCCGATCCGTGTCTCAACGCTTTGTAAGTGCCGATATAGAATCGTCTCCCGATAATAAACTGAACCGGCGTGGACAATATCCACCTAAGAATTTCCCCAATGGTAAGCATGTTCACGATTTTAGCGTCGAGCACGTGTTTAATTCCGGGTATATACATAAAGTGTTTAATTCCGGGTATATACATAAAGATCGTGGATAGTAAAAAACGGGTATACTAAAAACTAGACTCCATAGAAAAGATTTATAGTATTGTTTAATCTCCTCCGATCGATGAGATTCTCTAGATTGGCCTTCGGGGAATAATTTTGCTTTGTACCGGCCTGACCCGAATAATCGGAAACTCAATTCAAGCATTGCCAGGTGTCCACGGTACGAGCTTCGATCTAGAGCTTAATAAGCTATCATTTCCTTACCAACCGGATTTGACGGGACCCAGAAATTTTATCGAAATTATAGACTCTAATTATTATTATTATTTAAAAGATTAAGATAATAATAATAATTATTATTATTTTAAAAAAAAACACACACAGAGATTGAAACTAAGTTATTAAATTGACGAAAGCAGGAAAAAATCAGACTTGCGCGCGATTGTTCAAGACATCAACAGCCGCCTCTTTTATTCCGGGGAGGCGTTTGATGGCCTTCCCCACCGAGCCGGCGCAGGCGGAGCACTTCATTCCGGTGACCGAGAAGAGCGCCGATCCTTGCATGGATTTCTCTTCATCTGATGAAAAGTCGCCTTGAGGGTAGTTGGGCATCGAAGGGTAGTGAGGGCGTGGCGATAAAAACCTCGCCGCCATTCTTTGCTTTAGGTTTTGGGTTTTGCGTCGAAAGTGATTTAAATTCTGATAATTACAGTAATTGGGATTTTACGTTAATTTCTGCGTAACGTATCCATATATAATAGTTTAGGTTGTGTTTCACCGGGGAATTTGAGGTTTCCAGATTAATCGCAAAATCTTGTTTTAATTGAGAATGATTTCTACTAAATGTTGAATCACGTGAAAAGAGTGAGAAATTATTGTATTCTTATATGTTTAGTATTTAATTGATAACATATAATGATATTATTATAGACAGGTCGGTTTACGATTATTTCACTCGATTTAATAAGAAAAAATATAGTTACAACATAATCTAACTTATTTGTTTCTATTTGATTAATTAATTGTTGATTTAAATATTCAAAACCAACTGCTTAGAAATAAATCAATTTTTGTGAAGTGTCTGAAATTGTAACGTTTTTCATGTGTATTGTTGTGATTTGGAGTAAAAATAGGTATAGTTTGAAATTGAAAAGTTTGTGAAGTCACTCGGAGGCGTGTTCTGGTTCCAAGGTGGGACGAGTTTTGAGTTTAGCCAAACTCGTCGCATGCCCACTTTCTTGGGTTCTTTTAAATATTTCATAATTTGTGTTTTTAATTTATTCTCAGTTTATTGTCGATCAATTATTTCAGTTTCTTTTCTTTAAACTAATTATTTAATTATAAATAATTATTATACTTATTTTTTATATAAAATTAACTTTAATCATTAAATTTTCGTTTCATATTCATTAACAACCCTAAATTTTATTCTTATTACAAAAATGATTTTATCACTGTTCAAAGCATAGACAATCTCAGTTTGATAGTGTAAATTGGGTAGAGTTATATTACAAACCTAGTTTTTTTAAAAGTTGCATTACAAACCTAGTTTTTTCAAGTGTGTTTAGTGTTCAGTATTTTTGCCTACCCAATTATAAAGGCAAAATAAGAAATTTATACCTAAAACTAGTTTTATCCTTTCTGCAATTATTTTTTACCGGAACTTGGCTTTATATATATATATATATATATATATATATATATATATATATATATATATTCCGTTTTTGTGCCCACATATGGAAGTTGGGCTGAGGGAAGCATAAAGAGAGAAATATAGACGAAAGTCAGGAAAAATTAAAGAGGCGCATACACTGATATAATTTGATTGACTTCTCCTTTTAATTTAAATGTGTTTTCTATGTTTGTTTTTAAGTATTTTACTTAAAATATAATCACAAGTTCATTTGTTGATTTTGAGAGGGTAATGGGCAACTAATGATTTAGAGGTATTTCTGCCAAAATATGGTGAGATGGAAATACTCCTTTCATCTACAATAAATTATAACTATAATAATAATGTAATTATTATACTCAACAATCAAATGGCGCCATGCAGAAAACGTAACTCGCGACTCTTCAATGGAATACAAAGCAGTTTCAATTAAATATAGAGGAATCTAGGTAAATTATATTTAGGGATTTCTCATCTACGGAATGGGCGAAATGTAACTGATACCCATTTTATTTTATTTTATTTTTCTGGATATGATCAATTATTGTCCGTTTCAGATTCACACCTCCAACTGCAACTTTTTTTTGGGGTTGGTTGGTTAGACTGAAAGGCTTAGGCCGCCTAAAATCAGGCTTTTTTCAACGATTGGAAGGATTACGGGATAGCACCGGAGCTACAGCCATCCTCTTCATTTTCACTTCTTTATGATGAGAGAGCTGTTCTTCCAGGGAATCCGTCTAGAGCACTGAGAGATCTTTGCTTTTCGTTGATCGGTGAACCATCACTCGAACCGAAGGACTTGCCTTTTTGTTGAATCATATATTTGACCTTTCAATTCAAGCCATTATTCCTTTAGTTTGTCGTCTGTATGTCTATTTGTCTTTAGTAAGAAAGCCTGTTAAAGCCCTCTGATAAGTCAGGTACTATAGGTCAATTCAATGCTCTAATAAGCTTTCTTTTACGCCCTGGAATGAAGCATTATTCAAAGCAAACATATTTCGAGGCAAGGCACTATAAGGAAGTGAAGTAGGGTCGGTAGATATAGGCTTCTCTTTTATTGAATAAGTCTCCTCTCGTAGGCCTCTCTTTTTGTGACAAAGAGGCATTCCAAGAAGCAACTTCCCGTGGTATAGTACTTCCTATGGTATGGGATGGTCCCCTATCGAAAGAATCAAATCCAATTGAAGCAAGGAAATTCTATCTATCCTCAGATAGATAGGAGTAGCGGACTATTGAGTGTCCTAATTATTTGTATTCCGCTGATAGTCTGCTCTTCCTGTCTATAGGGATGCAGCTTACCTTCCTTCCTGTGTTGGTAGTTTAGTAAGGACTTCTTTCAGGTTAGTTTAGATAAAGACAGATAAGAATAGCTGAGGTAGGAGTTCTTTTTGTTCCTGTTGCTAGGGTAAGAGCTAAGGATAGATAGAGGAATTAGGTTAAGGATGGTATCTTAACTTCGCTTACTGCGCTGTTAGTTCTTTAAGGTAGTCTCCCTTCTAGTTTTCCCTTGCTATTATGAGTTTGCTTTCTTTCTGTTGAGCTAGGACCCTAACTTCAGATAGGACTTCCTCCTCCCAAGCGGCTTACAACTAATCTCCTTCCGGTTGAAAGAAAGGACTAGCATAGCTGGATGGGATGGGCAATAAGCACCAAAAGAAAATGAGTTACGTCAGGATTGGATTAAGAAAGAACCGGTAGTAAGGTAAGCTGGGAAACTGCCGTTAATGGCTTTCGTTGCTCGTACTGGGAATGCTGTCTTTAGTCGGTTACCTGCCTGCCACTGCTTTTTTGTGCGACGGCGGGAGGGCTCGCTGCGCAGGAAAGGCCCAAACCCAATCCCAGGGAACAGTCAAGCTTCATAGGGTCTTTCTGTCCAGGTGCAGGTAGTCCGCATCTTCACAGACATGTCTATTTCACCGAGCCTCTCTCCGAGACAGTGCCCAGATCGTTACGCCTTTCGTGCGGGTCGGAACTTACCCGACAAGGAGGGGGAAGAAATATTGTCAATCATTGAATGTAAAGCTAGATCCAAACCTATTTCTTATTATTTTCAATTCGTATGTAATCATGTTTGAGGGTGTAGGGGATGTATTATGCTGGTTTTGAGAGATCATGGAGAAGGATGATAGGGCAGCGAAAAGATAGGCAATGATGGATAAAAGGTAATTTACAGTTTATGATATAAGTGTCAGAAATAGAATAACTTGAACGCTCGCAATCAATCTCTTAATTAAAGATTTATATTTATTAATCTATGTATGAGTGTGTCATTTTTCTATGGGCATTGAAAAGTTTTGTTTGAGAATGTACATTTTATTTTGATTATATTAATGAAACTATATAAAACTCATAATCCTTTACTTTCTGAAGCACCGAATTTGCGACTCCGTGAATATTGTTAATTGCGGTCGTATAAAAAGATTTTTTCTTAGATTTTATATGTTTAGTAGTTTCGAGGTTACATGTAATTGGTACACTGGACGAACTAATTTTGGGGTTTATTCAATCGGCTATATCTATTACCTTCTTTTGTTATATATATAATGCATTTTTTCATCCAGTATAAAAGGTTGAATGAACTTTTACTTCGACTGTAACACATATTCGACACATTTAATTTATTTAATTTAATGGCGTAAATGTAATTTCCTGATTAGGATGTGATGAGTATTAATAGGTTATTGAATGACTTTAATATCTTACCAAAGAACCCTCTTTTCGTAATTGGTCTTCGTTCTCCATCACTTGATAGGATTGGTTTATAATACACAATTTCATGGCTTTTTATTTTTGTGCAAGAAGATGTCCATTCTGTTAAATGGTTGATTAGTAATTATGATGGAACAAAATTTTCTTTTCCTTTTATTTCACATATAACACACACACACACACATATATATATATAACGTTTGAAAGTGCATAACGTTACTCTTAGTCAATATATATATATATATACTAAGAGCAACGTTATGCACTTTCAAACGTTGGCGGTAGAAACATTCGGTGCGCAAGTGCAATCTCAAATGCAATTAAAATATATTATCTACACTTATTGAGATATAGTGAGAACAGTCAAAATAAATCCATTTTGTGACTTTAGTTAGTTTTTAATTTAAAATTCATTATAGTTTGCATTTGAGTGTAATATATCTCACGGGGAGCATGGGATTAGCTTTAAAGTTGTATTTTCTTCAGAATCCAAACTCGGACAATTCGATGAAAGGCCAAGGAAACCTAATATATATAGTCGTACTTTCTCTCTTTGTTACATGCTCTCTCTAGCTATGTATTGGATTTCTCTGTCCTTTATTTGGTTGCCACATTGGTTTGAATTCTCTTTGATCGGTTTATTTGTGTGTAGTTTCTATTTTTTCTATTTTCTATTTCTCAATCCTTAATTTGTTATTGCAGATTTCAGTTGGTCCTTATTCTTCTTTTCCTGTGATTTATGGTTTGTGCGTGTTTTCTTATTTCATATTCTTCACGTGATACAATCAATCTCCATTTGAACAGGAAATAAACGTAGAAGGGGTGAGTTTTAACTTACAGGAATTCATTGTCGTTGTTTGTAATTTAGTTATGTTCTCAATTTTGGCTAATGAGTGTTGTTAGAAGAAATCATGGGACGCGTTGTGACGAGAAAATTTGGACGTATAGTTGTGTTTTTAACTCAAGATGGTCTAAAAATAGTTGCTACAATGGGATGGGAATTCAACAGAAAAAAAAAATGAGATCACAAAGATTTTAGTTTGGACTCAAGTGTATGGAATATTTTTTGAACATATTTTTATTACAAGAATCTTTTTTAATATGTAACAACACAATATTCAGAATTTTATATTGGTTTGTGCATTATTCATAATTTTGTTTCCCATATGTTTTGTGTTTCTTATATATTATGTTCATTGTGATATCATTCAGTGCCAAGTTTCAAGTAGCAGGTGAGGATATTATAAGTGGGAAGTAAGTCCAAGTGACCGATGGTTACTTTGTTTGAGTAGGGTTAAACATGTCTGATTTTTATTTAGAATATTGAGTGTAGAAAAAGAATTTTTTTTCAATAGATGCCAGCCCCTTTCTCATGTTTTTATGTAATTTGTAGCTTATATTCTATAATATCAATCTATTAGTGTGAATAGTTATCAATATCAATCTATTATGTGAATAGTTAAAATGTTTTTGTGAATTATTTATATACATCACGTGAATCACGTGCAACGCGCGTGCATATTACTAGTATAAATAAATGAGCATATAAAACTCAAAAATCATATTTTAAAATATGCAAAATAATTTTGGTATATAAATATTATGTTAGAATCATCCAAAATTGATGGATTAGCGTAACATCTTATTCATAGTTATATTTTGATGCAGAAATCATGCTCGTCGTAAACGGGAGGGAACTCCAACGCAAACACGAACGCACGATGTGCTCGAGTTGTTCTTATGATCTTTTCCAATAAGACCTTAATTTTTTTTATTGATGGGAGAATAGAAAATAATGTGTGATTTAGTATATTGAGAACCATAATTATTTAGGGCTTTATATAGTTATTAAATTAGATTTTCACATAATGGCTATACCGATTAATATAAGGTCTCTACTCATTAATTTTATTAATTTCAATAGTTATGAAACTCTTATTAAAATTAGATCATTTAATTAAGTCTAATAATAATAATAATAATGGATTACATTATTTCCACCTTACTATATGCATTTTTGAGTATTGAGAACTAATGTATTTTTCGTAATTAATTGCAACATGTAATATATGGATTTGTCAATTTGCAACCTCCAACCAATCTAAACACAAAAAATCACTGAAATTCTTCAAATGTTCTAGTTTTTGCATAAGATTTTTACAGCATAATCCCTATACGATTATACATTATTTGGAAAATTTTATAATTTTTGTATAAACGGTATAAGGGATATTGACCAAGCTTTAAGTTTTTAAAAAATCTTGACTGAGTTTGTACATGATGGGTATTTTGTATAGTGCAATGATATTTATATGTATGAAATCCTTGGAAAAACTTAATACATCACATTTCGAAACTCAATATATCATAGTATCACGTCAGAAATTTAAAAAAAAAATCAATTAGTTATATAATTGGGTCAGATTGTACCTGATCAGTCATAATTTATCAATGTGGCAAGTATTTGATATAATATAACGGTACATATATGTCATTAAAACATGTCCACTATTTAAGAAAATAATAGATTTCCAATATAATTGACATGGGAAAAAGATTGTAACCATCCTGTACTATACACGTTTTTTGAGTTTGCATCCTAACGTTTTTTTTGTAATTTAATGCATCCTGTACTATACAAAATTTTGAAAGTGCATCCTGTACTATACAAAATTTAGAAAAAAACTAGTTTTATTAAATAAAAACTAGAATTTATTAAATAAATATGCAAACCATATTTTATCCTAACGTTTACCGGAACTAGTTTTATTAAATAAATAAAATTTATTATTTATTAAATAATAAATTCGGTGAGTTTGCATATTTAATAAAATATATCGGAACTAGTTTTAAATAAATAATAAATTCACCGGAACTCACCTAAAGTATACGGGTTTGAAAATATGCAATGTCACTCGCGAGATTAGGTGAGTTTCGGCGAGTTGGGGCGAGTTGGCTTGTTGGAGGATGCACTTTCAGATTCTTTTGAAGTACAGGATGCATTAAATTACAAAAAAACATTAGGATGCAAACTCAAAAAACGTGTATAGTACAGGATGGTTACAATCTTTTTCCCAATTGACATAATTAAAAAAAAAAAAAGAGCTATAAGTATTAAGTAGTAGCTTTGGGTAAAGGTTCGGGGCAACTTGCTACTTTTACCACTCTAGATCTTATTCGAAAGACATCTTTGGAATTACTGAAATGTTCCGAAAACAGTACGAATCAAAAAGGAAAAGGACTTGAGGAGAAAACGTTGATATAAAGTAATAAAGATGTCGACCTTGCGCTAATAAAGCTTAAAATGAGATGAAAATAATGACCCACAGAATATTTTTTTACACCCAATTTATGTGAATAAATATGATTGATGACTCGAGTGACTTAGACCACCAAATCTAAATATCTTCACATTGCAAAACCATAAGTTACTTGGTTATTTAATATTTATAAAGCAAGGAATCTAAAATTTCAGAAAAATCCAAGATTGGGAACTCAGGGTAACATTTCTTATACCCTTGCCCAAAATCACTAGGGCAATAATTGACATCAACAAAGACTTTTCTTTTAAAAAAAATAAAAAAAATTGAAGAATGAACTCACAATCATATAGGATTGAACCTCATGAATTAATTGACCTGTAAGCATAAATTTCTATAACAAGGCACTAGGGCCGGCAATCGATCGTGTGAGGTTTTAAATCAGATTCTATTTGGGACCCTTACCAAAAAATACGTACAATGAGACAAAAAATATTCCAATGACTAGTAAAAATTACAAGTGCAAATGTTGAAGTATTTTAATTCAATTTTAAAAATATAATTTATTCAAATATATTATAACTTCATGAGTTTAATTTTGATTTATTATGGGGTTACTAATCTTGAATTACAAATTTATTGTGTAGAGGTTAATATTTTGAAATACAAACATGTATATTTGTGTAGTCAAATGGTTAAATGAGACTGATTTCATATCAATAACTTTTAATAACTTTTAATATTATGGTTTTAAAACCTATAGAATTTTCCTATATAAACTAATGACCCATTTGCAAGAATACACACTTCTTATCAATTACATAGACTCATTTCTTACTAACACAATTTCTCTTTATCTTCATAAAATTTCATACAAGCTTTTAAGCATTCTTCATTCCATTTCTACAAAATAAAGTATTATACTCACCTTTTTTATATAAATAACATATTTACATATTTATATACTTTACTTGTGCAAATGTGGATGATGATCGGTTCGCTTTAAAGTTTAACCATAAATAATCTCTTATCCAACCCATCAAATAAGTGGAAGATTCATTAAATTGTGAAACGTTACCCTGCCATAATGTGATGTGCTTCCAATGCCAATAAAAAGTAACCTAGTATTTAACATCCAAAAAACTGCCAAATAAAATGCATCCCATGCTGAAATATCACAAGTACCCCCTCGCCCCGGGCCATCGCACTGAAAACTATAACCGAAATCACTTGACTCGGTTTTTCGAGTTCTCCTTTTCAATCATATGGGTTTAGAAAGCGAGAGTTCTTTCGTAGAGCTCAKAAGGCGACAAAGCGTATCCTCTACTCGCCTGACCGAAGAGAAGTCCTTTTGAAAGTCCTAGTCTTGAGGTGTCCCATTGGCTTTCTTCAAACCTCTTCCTATTCATGATAAGGAAGCGCCGACTGAGAAGGCCTAGGGCAGTTCTTACTTTCTAGTTCTGCGGCTAAACGGGGATTTGACTCTGGATTTCTTGGTTCATCACACTTCTACGAGTTCTTGCCACTACTAAAACTTCTCTTGTGATTGTTGTATCTTGGGAAAAGAACTCCGCCAGGCTCTGTGTGGAGAGGGCGTATCTCTTCTTAGGACAACGTTTTTGCGCGCCTCAGTCCGTTTTTGCGCGCCTCAGTCCAGGCTCTTTTCTTTCTTACCCTAAACTTTGTTATTTAATTATTTAATTGTTTACTTGCTATTTGATCGGTTTATTATTTGCATCAATATTTTCCAACAATCTAAGAAGAGATAAAAGATAAAATAAAATAAAAAATAAGAATAATTATATTACTTTAATTTGTGATTTTATATTCCTTAGATTTTGTGTTGTTTGCATCATGTCTAATATTGAGTTAAATAGTAGCAAGTTTGAGAAGTTTCTTAATTTTACTATGTGTGATGGAATATCTATTATTTTTTAAGTGCATGAATTTGAAAAGATTATTCATGAAATGAAGATGAAAGGCATTGAGTTTGAAGAAAAGTTTTTTGTTGCTAGTTTAATTAAAAAACTACCACCTTCATGGATAGATTTTGGTAGAAGCATTAAACAAAAATCTCAAGTTTTTTTATTTGAAAATTTGATTATGTCACTTAAAATTGAAGAAAAGCATAGAGAAACTCTAAAATGTGCTACAAGTGACAATAAGCAACTTAATAAAGTTTTTAAAAAGAATGATGATTTCACTCATCAAGTAAATATGATTTGTTTTTGCAATGCTTCCAATAGCAATAACGAGAGGTATGTTTCATATGCCCCCAAAGTTAATATCATATTTCAAACAAATGATTGGTGGATGGATTCGGGAGCCAATACGCATGTTTGTGCTAATAAATCTCTTTTTTCTTCTTATCAAGAATGTTATAATAGAACAGTGACTATGGGTAATGGTAGTTTAGCTAATGTGTTTGGGGAAGGAAATAAATCTTAAATTTACTTCGGGAAGAACAATGTCTTTAGATGGAGTTCAATTTGTTCCAAGTATTAAGAAAATCTTAGTTAGTGCTTCTTTGGTTGTTAAACTTGGTTATCGAATTATAATGGAGTCGAATAAAGTAGTATTTACGAAAAATAATTCTTTTGTTGGTAGAGTCTATATTATTGAAGGTCTTTTTAAATTGAGTATTGATTTTGATAATCCTAGTAATGATGTTATTAATAATTTGCCTTCTTTTATTGTGTTGAAAATTCAAATGTTTAGCATGAAAGATTAGGTCATGCTAATTTTAATACTTTGAGATAAATGATGAATATGGATTTAATTCCAAAATCAGACATAAATAATAAAATAAATGTGAAGTGTGTGTTCAAGCAAAACAACCTAGAAAGTCTTTTAAATTTGTGGAAAGAGTAATATTACATATATTACAAGTAATAAAATAAAATGGCTGGATCGAAGCACGTAAACCTCATGCCTCATCACCAATTATTATGTTGGGCAATGTTTTCATTTTTTTAGAATGAGCCATGAGGTTAACGTGCTTCGATCCGACCATTTTTTGAATGAAAAATAGTCTGAATGTTGCAAAGAGCAAAACCCGCATACTTTGAGTTGTTAATAACAACAAAAAAAATATTAGGTGGCAAACCATAAAAACGCGACAAGTACAGGTGGCAAAGAATTTTCCCATATATATATATAATAGATGTTTTTTACAATATACTTTTTAAAAATAATATATAATTATAACTAATTATTTATAAATAATATATATATATACATATATAAAATTATTTAAAGGGATATAAAATAAATATAAAAATATAAATTTATAATAATTTCTTAATTAAAAATATAAAATTTGATAATTTTATTCTAAGTATATATAATAATACTAGTTTAGCACCCGTATATTATGCGGGATTCAAAAAAGATTAATATTCATTAAAAATACTAAAAGAATAATATTTAAAAAGGTACATACAAATCGTAATATTATTTGTTATATTTACATGAAGATTACTTTTTTACAATAAATAATTCTTGCACACAAAGACTGCTTTTAACAATAAAGAATTTTCAAAAACACTTTTACCACGAGTCATGAAATTAATTGTAAAGTATATTAAAATAACCTAACCTTGTAGGAAGAACCCGTAGAAAATCGAGTTTAAAAATATGTAAAACATACAACACCAGCGTGCCACGTGTGAATATGTGATATAAAAAAATAAAATCTATAAGGTACTGATAATTGTATTGAAAGAATATCGTACATCTAACTTGTAATATATATAATATTACTTTATTATTATTATTATTATTATTATTATTATTATTATTATTTTTTGTTCTGCATAAGACACTAATTTGTTCATCTCGATATTTAATGTGTGTATCAACGTATTATATAGGGATTAGATAAAGAGGTTTAGTATATATTTCATATTTATTCTCATAGGAGTAATAATTTATTATTTATTATTTATTTTATCTTTTTTTCTCTTTATTATTTTTTTTTGGCGTAATAGTTTTTCATATATTTTTAATGTTATTTTAAATTCATTATATTAGGATTAGATGAAAAATATTTTAATTATATTTTTTATATTTATTTTCATTTTGTAATAATTCTATATAACACGTATTTTTTTAAATAAATATTTAAAATTTTAGTAAAATTATGTCAACTTTTATTATAAATAAGATTAATTCAACTTATAGATTTTTTCTAACTAGATATAACTTATTTATATTTTTATATTAGAAGAATAAAAGTAAGATATTGAATTAGTCAAATTATATTCAAAAAAATATTAAATTAGGTAACATGTAATAAAAGGAAAATATTAAATTAAGCAAAATATAATATTAGAAAAATATTAAATCTGATAAAATATAATAAAAAAAATACTAAATTAGGTACATATTAGGCTCGGATGACACCGAAGTGCCATAATTTTTCCAAAACTTACGAAGTGTGTGAAGAAGACACATAGGATAGGAGGATTTTGCATTAATATATAGGGGAGATTATATATTTATAATATCATTATTCATAAATATAATGTATTAATAAAAATACGAATTAATATAAGTTTATTTTAATTTTTTATTTATTATTAGCTAAAATATATTATATTTTAACTTTATATATATATACATATATATATATATATATATATATATATATATATATATATATATATATATATATATATATATATAACATAACATTCAATAAATATTATTTATTTATAATACATTTTAAAATAATATTATATATCTGTTTATACATAATATATTTATTATATATATATATATATATATATATATATATATATATATATGTATGTATGTATGTATGTATGTATTTATAAATAATTTATGTTTATATATAATACTATTATATATTTATAAATATAATATAATTAATTATAAATATAATTTATAACTTAATTTACATATCTAATATATATTAAAAATATATAAACTCTTACATGTAACTACTTTGGCGAGACACTAACACTGCTCCTCTATTTACAAGAGGTTGCGGGTTCGAGTCCCACCCATAACATATGTGGATTTAAATTGATGTGGGTTGGGTTGGGTTTAGGTGGAAGGTTGTGGGTCGGGCCGCCCGGTGGGTTCGTCATCAAATCCGTCAGTGTCTTGCCCGTCAGTATTCGACGGTTTTTGCGCTCAATCCAAACAAACTAAAAAATTCTTATAAATAAATTTATAAAAATTTAGATATTTTGAAACTAATTCATAGTGATGTTGGTGATTCAAATAAAACTCTAACTAGATAAGGGAACTAATATTTTGTAACATTCATTGATGATTTTTCTAAATATTGTTACATTTATCTCATTAAATCTAAAGATGAAGTTTTGAGAAATTTATATTCATAATAATCAAGTCGAGAACCAAATAGAGGAAAATATTATAATAATTAGGTCTGATAGAGGGGTGAGTATTCTTCGAGGGAACTAATAATACTTTGTGAATATAATGGTATAATACATGAGTTTGCACCTTCTTATTCATCTCAATCAAATGGTGTAGCTGAAAGGATAAAATAGGACATTGATGGATATGGTTAATGCAATGTTGTTAAACTCTGGAGCACCTGAGAACTTGTGGGGCAAGTTATCTCCTTGTTTTATACTAAATCGAGTTATTGTTAAAGATAACGATAAAACCCATTATGAGTTATTTAATAAGACGGCTACAAGACTAATTTTTCTTAAAGTGTGGGAGTGTCTAGCAAAAATAGTAATATCCAAGTTTAAGAGAAAGAAAATATGACCTAAAATTATAGATGCTATTTTTCTTTGTTATTCTCAAAATAGTAGTGCAAATAAATTTTTAGTTTATAATTCTAAAGTTAGTGGAATTTCTAATAATACAATTATTGAAGATAGAGATTCTATATATTTTGAGGATATTTTTCCTTTTAAAACTAGAATTCCTCATGAGTCTAGTATGTCAAGACTTGAATGTTTTAGAGGTGAATATTTTGCTCATGCGAATTTAGAAAATAAAGAAGAAACATTAGTGAAATTAAGGAAAAATAAAAGAACCAATGTTAGAAAGAGTTTCGTAGAGGATTTTATTACATTCTTAGTCGAAGGAGATCCATAAACTTATGATGAAACAATATCTTCTATAAATGCACTTTTTTGGAAAGAATCTATCAAAGATTAATATAACTCTATAATTCAAAAAAATACTTGGGTTTTATCTGATTAACCTGCAGGTAGTAAATTAATAGGGTTCAAATGGTTTTTTAAGAAGAAATTAAAAGTTGATGGTACAATAGATAAATATAAAGCAAAACTAGTGGTTAAAGGATTTAATCAACATAAAGTAATAGATTATTTTAATCAACAGAAAGGATTTATTCTTCCCTCCTCTCATTTTTATTATTGGCTCGGTTTTTAGGCCCATCACTTGGTTTTGTAAGTTGTGGACTTGCCCCCCCACCCCCACCCCCACCCACCCATTTTTTTTTTCAATTCTGTCCGTATCCATTTAAATTTTATTTATGAAAATATCTCTCAATGAAATGTCATATATACTCTTATAAAATTCAATACACTTTTATTCATCTCAATTGCTAAATATAATCATAAAAATAAAAATTGCTACACGCACCCTTGAAAAACATGAACATATAATTTAACATCTTCAACACTTTTCTTCAATTATCCACCCTTAAATATTTTTCTTCAACTTCACTTTCTTTCTCTTTATTAAACACTAAGTATTCAAACATAGCAAATAATCAACAAAGATGAAGAAAAGAACATGCAAACAACAAATGAAAGTATTTCTTTCTTTTATTCGATTAATTTTTGTTTTCGCATCTAATATTAAATTGACTTTGAATTTTGAAAAATCTATCCACGACCTAGTCGGTTGAAATTTTGAAAAAGTTTCTGCCACAAGTGGCAGAAATTATCAACAAATTTTGGTTGTGGTCGTTTGAGATTTTGGCCACAAGTTGCCGAAATCTTTTTCGAAATCTCAATGAGTTTGGTTTCTATATCAGTTTTTTGAACCGATGTAGAAGCTTTTTTTACATTGATTTTATAGAAACTGATGTATTATATTAATTGGTTCCTATAAACAGATATAGAAAGTAGTGAATAAAGAAAATACTTTCGGTTGCCACTGATCGAGATTTTGAGCAAATGTTAGCCAATTATGGCAGAAATATTGCAAGATTTTCAATAAAGCAGGGCCGATTGGGTGTACGCATCCAATAACGGCCAAAACACCTTTGAGACGTATACCAGAAATTTGAATATTGACATCCCAAAATATTAAATTACATGTTATTAACAATATAAACTCAACCTAGAACTATATTTTGGTCATAAAAACAATTTAATTCACACAAAATATCAAATTAAACACGAAATATAATATCCCAAGAAACCAATAAAAATGGAAGAATTAATGCGAGTGAGCCAGTTGTGTCGGGCTATTTGTTTGCTCATTTGATGGGCTGATGGGTGTTGTGGGTTGCTCCATATTTGGAAGATGATGGACTATGTTACTCATGCCGTTGTCTAGGAAATTGTAAGAAGATGGAGATGGAGAATGAAAATTGGTGAATGGAAACTGTGACTCGTCAAATACGACATGGCGAGATATGATAATTCTGCGGCTAGAGAGGTCATAACATTTGTGTCCTCGGTGAGATGGGGGATATCCCAAAAAAACACATGGAGTGGAACGGAGTTGAAGTTTGTTAATAATGGGGGATGGAAACAAAGGATAACACAAACATCCGAAAACAAGCAAATGTGTATATGAGGGAGTACGTCGATATAAAATCTGAGTTGGCGAAAAATTGGAGAGTAGTTTTGAAGGTCAAATGTTTAGAAGATACGTCACCATTTGAAGTGCGTTGTGCCAAAATGAGGGGGGTAAAGAGGCGTGAGTAAGGAGAGTTCATATCAAGTTATTGATGGCTCGAATTTTACGTTCGGCTTTGCCGTTTTGTGAGGAAGTGTAAGGACAAGAAAAACAAAAAACCATACCATTTTGGTTGCAAAACGTTTGAGCAAGTCATTATTAAATTCTTTCTCGTTATCACATTGAGACTTTAGATATTTTTCTCAAATTGGGTTCGAACGTGTGTACTAAACAACAAGAAAATAAAGAAAATGTTGGATTTTTGGCCGATGGGAAAGGTCCAAAGAAAGTTCGTGTGATCATCAAGAAGAAGAATGTAGTTATTTGTGCCCTGCCGTACTTAAAACAGGTGAAGTCCATAAATCAATCTGTATAATATCAAACAACATCGTAGTGCAAGATAATGAAGAAAGAAAAGGTAATTTAACAAGTTTTCCAAAATCAGAAGAGTCGCAAACATAAAAACGTGGAAATTGTTTGCATGCAATAAAATTATTTTTCAATTAAGAGCTAAAAACAGGTGCTCCTAGATGTCCCAAACGATTATGCCATAAAATAGTCGAAATAGTCGCAAGGTTGTCTTGAGGGTTGTTGGTGATGGGGTATAGATCACTGGTGCTATCACATCGCATGAGGGGTGTCCCTATTTGAATGTCCTTCACAAAAAATCCAAGGGGGTCAAACTCAATAGTAACATTATTATCAATGGTGAGACGGTGCACCGCAATTAAATTCTTAATAAGTTCAGGAGCATACAATACATTATTTAATTTTAATGGTGGGTTTGGTGGGTTTAAACTCGACTGACCATGACCGCAAATAGGGATTTCTTGACCACTGCCGACAATGATATTATGATTAATGGGCGTTTTAAAATAAGATGTAAGAGTACCTTTAGATGACGTCATGTGGGATGTTGCCCCTGTATCCATATACCAACTATCATCGTTTGTGGGATGAAGTGACATGGTGTGCATGGTCTGTTCAATATCCGTGGGAGCATACATAGATGGTGCATGGACATTATATGTTTGCTGAGGACGCGCGCCAAGGATGCCGGGCTGACGAGCTGCAGTGGGTTGAGCCATTGACGAGGTGGAATAGGGACAAGGTGGAGTCGCCCAAGTTTGTTGTGGCCATGGTGTCCACGACTGATATTGGGTCCATGGGGGCTACTGTTGTTGCCATGTACGGTGATACGGCTGCTGCGGCCCGGTAGCTTTAGGCCCGTATTGATTTCCATGGCGACCGTGTCATCGTCCGCCGCTGTTTCGGCCTCGACCACGAGAACTGCCTCGACGTTGACCATTATAGTTGTAACGTGGTTGAGATACGGATTATGAATTTTTAACATAAGGTGACGTCGAGTCGCTGGCAGAACTGGTGGTGAGGAGAGCGGAGCCCGCGGCGGTGGCGGCAGCCGCAGACTGTTTTGTTTTGCGAGTTTCTTCAAGAATGAGTCATGAGCGGGCCTCGTAAAATTTGGGCAGTAGATCAGTTTGTTGGATAAATTTGGCAACACCATCGTAGTTTTCATTTAAACCCGCAATTAATTGGAGAACTAACCTTTGATTCAAAATTGGGGCACCAACATTGGATAATTGATCCGCAAGCATCTTAAGTTTCTGACAATATTGGGAAAATCATCAAGACGAACTTGAGTGAATTGATTTTCCAAATAAACGGCGTGGGAACTTTTGTTATCTTGGAAGATGCTTTGTAGCCGTTCCCAGACCTGTTGTGCCGTCGCGTCCGGTTCCAGGATGGTGTGCAGCAGGTCGTTCGAGATCGTGTCGTAGATCCATTGTAGGACTATAGCATCCAAGCGGGACTAGAGTTGGTTATCAATCTCATCTGCAGATGTGTTGTCGGGCGAGGGGGGTCATTTTTTGAGGGATGATGTGGTCGATGACCTCATATGCTCTACAATGGATTTTAAAAAGTTCAGCCCAGGAGGAGAATTGACCCTTTTCCATCTTTTCCATCTTGAGGGTGAGAGGAATGAAATTCTTGACGTTGTTAACTGCAAGAGCCGGATGAAATTTGGTCTGGTTTGCCATTGATGAGGGCGGCGCAAGAAGAAGTGTAGAACAGAACCCTGTATAGAAAAAAATCTACCATGATTGAGCCGTCTCTTAAGGCATTGGATTACAACCAGCACAAGATGATTTACCTCGTATGCTATGCTCACTTGCATATGCGTGCCGTCAACTGCAGGAAGAATAAATGTGGACACAACAACCGGTTGAGGCCCAAGTACATGTGAGGCAATCCTTGCTACTGAGTCCCACTTAATTTAGCTTTTCAGTAATAAGATGGTCTCGTCGTGCATGGTATCAACAATATACTGATTTCGTCTCTACCATTAGTTTTTCGCATAGTAAATGTGATCATTCATTATTTATTTACCGTCAAGGGAATCATACAACATACATTCTCCTTTACGTTGATGACATGATTCTCACTGCTCCATCAAACTCCTTACGTATATCCATCATCTCTTTACTTGCTTCTGAGTTTGCTATGAAAGACCTCGATCCTCTTAGCTATTTTTTGGGCATTGCAGTCACTCAACACAAGGACAGTCTATTTCTCTCCCAACGAAAATATGCTAAGGAAACTCTTGAACGGGCTGGTATGGCCTTCTGTAAGCCCTCACACACACCAGCGGACACCAAGTCTAAACTCAGCACCTCCTCGGGTCCTCCTTTTGGTGATCCTACCCAGTATCGCAGTCTCGCCGGGGCATTGCAATATCTCACGTTCACGAGACCTGACATATCTTACGTTGTACAACAAATTTTCTTACATATGCATGATCTGAGGGTTGATCACATGACTGCTCTGAAACGTGTTTTACGATACTTACGAGACACATTGACACATGGCTTGCATCTTTACAAAACCTCTATTTCCACTCTTATGTCATACACTTATGTCGATTGGGATGGTTACTCAGACACTCGACGCTCAACCTCTGGCTAATGTGTCTTTTTTGGAGACAACTTAATCTCTTGGTCCTCCAAACGGCAGCCGACCTTGTCACGTTCCAGCGCCGAAGCCGAATACCGAGGGGTGGCTAATGTTGTCTCTGAATCTTGTTGGATGCGAAATCTCCTTTTTGAACTTCATCGTCCCATCCACAAGGATACATTCGTATATTGTGATAATGTTAGTGCGATATATCTCTCAAGTAACCCGGTTCAACTCCAACGCGCAAAACATATTGAGATGGATATTCACTTCGTCCGTGAAGAAGTTGCTCGAGGCCAAGTGCGTGTTCTTCATGCTCCATCTCGCTACCAAATTGCTAACATATTCACTAAGGGACTCCCGCTTATTCTTTTTGACGATTTTCGAAACAGTCTCAGCGTTCGTGGACCTCCCGCTTCAATTGAGGGGGTGTAATAGACCATATATATATATAAAATCTTTATTATAATTAGAATATTCTATAGCGTATGATTAGCCTAATTATAGCCTGATTAGGACCTCACGTGTAGCCTTATCATAGCCTAGTTATACTCTACTCTGATGTAATTGTATATATTGGGACGAGATCAATGAAAGAACGACACGGATGATTTCCTTCATATGTAAATTATTTTTTAAAAAAAGGTGCATAGTAAACTCAGATGTTGCTAGTAAAAAATTGGGTGCAAATAGAATTCGTCTGTATTTTTTTTTGGCACTATTATGAAGAGGACTTGTATGGCGCCCATCGTGGCACCGTCTTATGGTGCCATATGTGATTTGAGACCACCTGATTGGTCAAGATTTCTTTGTCAATATAATGAAGAGAACTTGTATAGTTGACGCACGGGGAATGGTGGACTGACCGAATCTCTGATCGAGGACCTCGGATTGACTGTACGATGGAATGTTCGGATTTGTCGGTATCAGGTCAAGATTTCTTTGTCAATATAATGAAGAGAACTTGTATAGATACCTTTGTCAATATAATGAAGAGAACTTGTATAGTTGACGCCTCTCGTGGCACTATCTTATGATGCCAAATGTGATTTGAAACCACCTGATTGGTCTAGATTTTTTTGGCACTATTATGAAGAGGCCTTGTATGGCGCCCATCGTGTCACCATCTTAAGCCATAGAATTTCTTCTATTAAAGAAAGAAAAGCTAAAAAAGACCCAAGCTTAGTCGTGGTTTGTGTTTGATGTTTATTTTAAAGGGTTGTTCGTATTCATGTTCATGAACGTTTACGACATGTTCATTAATTGTTCATAAACAAATATTCAAATATATTCATGACATTCAATTTAACATAAATATATATTATATAAGTCCAAATATAAATTTGTTATAAAAAAAAACATTAAACTGAAATAACTTATTTTGTTCACTATGATTGATGAATAAGTAGTAGTCAAGTTTTACTTATTATACATATAATAAATTATGAACAATAAACAAACACGACAAAAACGAACAAATATTCTAGTTCATTTATGTTCATCGAAAGTGTTTGTTAACAGTCCTATTCATGATGCACTATAATGTCAAAGAAGCTTAAAGTTCACAATATGATTAGCCAGCGTTTTGCTAATTTCATTTGCAGGCACAACTCCAGGAGCTTTGCAGATTGTACCCCCGTGTTGTACAAAAAAACCCTTATCTATGGTAACTTGCATCTAGAGCCTGTCAACTTCTTACAACACAGTCCCATGATGTCATCCAAAAAAAAAAAATCCGACTCCAGGACAC